>KZ506598.1:18707-86318 GCA_002844005.1 Limosa lapponica baueri
TCTTTCTTTCTTTCATTCTTTCCTTCTCTCTTTCTCTCTTTCTTTCCTTCTCTCTTTCTCTCTTTCTTTCTCTCTTTTCTCTCTTTCACATTCTAAGGATTTCCAAAGAGGATCCAATAGGTAGTCATGTATTTTTCAGTTACTTCATACTTAAGAAAAGAATAAATAAAATATGAAAAGATGTACTTTGGAAAGGTTAAGATCAATCAGACAATGGGTCTTGAGTAAATATAACACTATTTTAAAAGATGCTGAGCATTGCTAACTTCTGCTGTAACATAACAATTGTCATAATAATATTAAAGAACAGAATGGCAATGACATTAGAATTGCTCTCCTGAAAGAGGCCTACATTTCAACCAGTTTTGGTCCATAAAATGATCTGGAAGGGGTGGTAAGGGAGCATAGTGAGAGAACACTGAAGTGAAAAAGACATAGAATAACTTGCTTTCCATATACATTTCTGGTAGTTAATTCTCTAATAATCTGAGTGTGTTCTGTCCATAATACATGGTTACTCAGGAAAAAGCTTTGCAGTATGACAGTCAGTACTTTCTCCACATTTGCTAAGGACTTCAAATGCAATATTTTCAGCTTGTCTGGGCATTTATACTTCCTTAGTAAATGAAAGCCTTTCAAATGTAGAATTCAATATAATTTAAAATTTTATGGAATCGTATTCCTCTGTATGGATGAAATATCAAGTAGATCTGGGAAATATAAGCCACAACCTCTGATGAATAATATACACAAGATATAAGGCCGAGTGCTTCCAAGTGGACAAGTAGGGATGGAACCAGAAGGCAAGGTGTAAGATCACTGATTCATATAATAATTTAGGTGGGAGGGGACCCCTGGAAGTCAGCTAGTCCATTATTCTGTTCAAAGTATGTCCAGTTAGGTCAGGTTGCTGTGGGCCTTGTTCAGTCAAACTGTGAGTATCTTCAAAGATAGGCTCCACAGCCTTAGTGAGCAGCCCATCCCGGTGTTTGACCACACAGGGTGATTTTTTTCTTTTTTACTTTTATCTAATCAGATTTTCCTGTTTGTAGAGGCAGAGGCAGCCTGTAATCTGACTGGCTGTCTACAGCGGCTGCCCATAGGTAACAACAACCCACTACAAGGTCAGTGTTTGGAAGAACCCAACAACCCACTACAAGGGTGTTTGGAAGAAAGCAATGAAAGCAAATAGTCAACTGCATCCATTAAATATTTCTTTTCAAGTGACTTCTTTATTTCATGTTTACTTTGTGTTAATGAATCAAAGTAAAATCACTTTAAAATGTTCTGCTAGTAAATGAATTCAATTTTCATTACTTCATTCGACTTAATCTATAGGAATGCTCTACAATGACTGCTTTTTAAAAAAAAGACTCACTTGGTAGTTTCCTGAGAAACTACCCACACCACCCACTACCCACAGGATAGTGAAGTTCATAGTACACACACAGAACATTCAAATTTGCTATTGCCATTCTTATACAGGGGTACATCAGCAACAAAGCCTTGGACCCTGCTAACATTTCCAGCTTCATTTCCACCAGAAACTTCATCAGTGAAAATGAAACAGACCATAACTGGGGCAATTTAGGCTAGGGATGCCACTGTCGTAAATGAAATTAACAAAGATGAACAGACCAATTCAGAGCATGCACTTACCTTCTTAGAGTATTCAAAAATGAAATCAAGAAAAGCTGGGGGGCATTCAGTGAAGCTGAGAGGCAAGAAATTATTTTAATTTGATTTATACAATGGACTGATTATGTGAAATTTAATACCCCCACACACTTAAGATTAAAAATAGGATTTAAAAAATGCTTACAAAGTTAACATGACCATTCATTTTATATTACAAAAGATTTTTTTTTCTATGATTAGAGAGTGTTTCCTATCCTTTAAGGCATACTACAGTCTAAATTTCCTGGTGTTAAGAGGAATTTATTACACTGTCAGGTCAGGTCATTTGCGATTGCTCAGAAAATTGGATTATTAACTTTTTTGTGCTTCCTTCTTTTCTTGACTATTATCTGAGAGAGAACACCAGACTAGATGTGCTAGTTTTCTCATCTAGTGTGGTTATCCCTACATTTCTGACTAAAGACAACAACACAGCTTCTTCCCAAAGTTAACTGTGTCTGAGATTACAAAACAGAAGAGCTTGATAGTTTCAAAAAACCTCAGGAACCCTTAACCACATTGTTGAAGAGCCATGCAGGTCAGCATAGTTTTTAGTTTTAACTCATGGACAGATGAAAAAACTGTAACAACAGAGAAGTGAAAATAAAACTGCAATAAGGAAAATATAAGTAGTCTGTGTGTGGGGGGGGTGTTAAACTAATGTTACTGAATAATATTTTTTTGCTATGTTTTAAAATAAAACTTGATTGACAAAGTGGACCAGAGAACATTCATGATTATTAATAGAAGTGTTTGACAGTATTAAAAAGTTCTTAATACTGATGATCTTATACTTACCTTCTCTCCAGTTCCTTGCCTGTGACTTCCATTACATTGTTTTTTTCCCGATGTAATGACAATTTGGGTGTCCTAAGCATTCATCTTCATTGTGAAGAAGGAGTATGCCTTTCTAGGTCAATCTGCACACATAATTTCTCCCATTCATAGGATTTTGTTGTTTAAGTTAAAATTGCACACTATTGTAACAATGGATCTGATTTTGGTACCATTTACTTTACAGCAACATAGTAATGTCTGAACATTAAGAGTGATGCTGGATATTGTAATGATTGTAATAAGATGAAAACCAGGTATAAGACATCTGTATTCACTGTATGCATTCTCTGAAACCGATTTCATTTGTTCATGTTTGGTGTGAAAAAAATGGCAGTCAAGAGACCAATGCAGAGGACACTTTGTGACCGAATCATGAATACAAAACATTTACACAGCATCCTCCACAGAAAGTCATAGGATGATTTATGGCTCCAACTAAATTAAAAGCAGCATCAATCAAAAAGCTTTTCATTTTTAATTTTTGAACTGCAACACATTCAGTTTCTGATTATGAAGAGGAAGCCAATCTCCTACATTTGATGCATCAAGGCAAAAAGCTGAATTTAAAATTATATCTAAAATCATTATTCATCACACCTTCAGGCAAAGTACCCGCTAGATACTATTTTTTTGGAGTCAAGTTGCAAAGGACTTACTTCCATGGACATCACATTTCAATGAAATGGATTCTTACCATGTCTATGAAATCAGGTTGTCCTGCTTATTGTCTTTGTTGCTTCTTTCTACATGTTTTTATGATGCCACTTTCTGGTAGAATTACTGTAAATGAGAGATGCGATTACTAGTTTAACTATATTTCAGGAAATTATATAAAAGGCTTGACTTTATTAGACAAGGTAAAATATGAAAGGTTCAATGGAGATCAGCTTCCTGGGTTATGATGTCTGCTCCAGCAAAAAGGCCAGCTACTTTTAAGCCCACTGAATTGCAAATGTGCATCACTTGCATTTTCAACTTCAGAAAAATAATTGTAGCAGAATTTCATTACTCAGCTACTTTATTTTTTTTTAATTTTTTTTTTTTTTTACAGTGGATAGCACAGGAAAAGTAGGAGTCTTTGTATGGGTTGTACATGTCCAGGTGCTGGCAGATAGGGGGCTGCAGGGTGGCCTCTGTGAGAAGAGGCCAAGGCTGCCGCCTGCCAAACACAGCCAGTTCCAGTTGGTTCCAATGGACCCATTGCAGGACACAGTTGAGCCCCTCAGCCAAGATAGTGGCATTTCTGGGAAAACGTATGTAAGAAAGGGTAAAAACATTGCAAGGCAGCTGTGAGAGAAAGGAATGAGACAAAATGTGAGACAAAGAGCCCTGCAGACACCAAAATGAGAGATGAAGGAAGGGAGGAGGTCTTCCAGGTGCTGGAGCAGAGATTCCCCTGCAGAACCCGGAGAATAGCTTGGTGGAGCAGGTTTCCCCCTGCAGCCCACAGGGGACCACACTGGAGCACATATCCACACTGCAGCCCATGGAAGACCCCACACGACATGCCCTGATGGAATCTGCCAGCCCATGGGGATCCTACTCAGGAGCACAGTCCTGGCAGGAGCTGTGGCCTTGTGGAGGAGGACTCTCACTGGAGCAGTCCATTCCAGAAGGACTGCCGCCCATGATAAGGACACACACTGGTGCAGGGAAAAAGTGTGAGAAGGAACTGTTCTGGACTGACCACAATCCCCAATCCCTACCCCGCCCCACCATCTGCTTGGGTGGAGAAAGGAGATAGAAGAGTTATGAATGAAGGAGTAAAGTTGAGTCTGGTATGAAGCAGAGTGGAAGGTGGGTAGTTTTGTCTCTGTTTCTCACTATCTTACTTTAGTTTTAATTGACAATAAATTAAATTAATCTTCTCAAATTCAGTGTGTTTTGCCCATGGTTGTAATTGGCAAGCAATCTCCCTACCTTTACCTTGACCTACGAGCTTTTTGATCTCATTTTTTCCCCACATCCTGTTGTGGAGGGGGAGTGAGAGAGCAGCTTGGTGGGCATCTGGCAGCCAGCCAAAGTCAACCCACTACAGTCTTAAAACAATTTTAGTAGTGTATTTGTGCAATTGAAAAATGTTAACATTTCCTTTGCAGTTCGTATATTAAGGTTTCTAAATAACTCTTAAACAAGCCTGTCATTAAATAGCTGAGATGAATTCCCAGCTGGAGTTTGTGTTTTCAGCTTCATCAGAATCCATGGAAGCGCATCCATTCCCATCAGTACAGAATTTGACTCCTGTATTTAACATTCTCTTTCCTCATGTGTACTTACTAACAAACTTAGAGCTCCTACATCTTTGAAATAGGGCAAGGACTTAAAAAACAGATCTAGAAACCTACAACATAATCAGCTTCTTTTGGAAACAAAAGGCTTCTCCACCCAATGTTAATCTTAGAAGAATACTTATAGTTTATATAATTTTTCTAAATGGTGGTTTATATTTCATATATTTTTACTTTTTGAGAAAAATCTGTCCACCTTGTTTTGAAGTAGAAATTACCTACATTTATATTGCACATGCATAAATCACAGGTCATTTCTAGCCTTCACTACAAATTAATCTGACACTGGATGACATGACAGACACACACAATAGCAACACCAGTACAGACTGATTTCTATTTAACTGAATACTGCAATTTTAAAATAGCGTAAATACACTCCTGATTACAGTTCTGTATGCACATATGACATTGTACATAGACTTTCAGAGCTTAAGGAAAGGTAAGATTATTTTTAATAAAAACAATAGCTGACACACAGATTTGGAATACATTTTCCTGGTAACAAAAAGTTTAAGTTCAATAGAAGATCAAATTGTTGTTCAAAATTTTTAGCAGCATTCATTGCTTCCAAGTCTTTTGTGTTGTATATATAGGATGATCCTGTTTATAAAAGGCCTCAGCATTTATAATGTATATATTTTTGAATCATATTGTGGTATGGAAGGGAAGAGAGACACAGGAAGAGAAACTAGAAAACTAGCAGTTCTCCACACGGCCTTTGATCAAACTAGTTAGGGCACAATCACATTGTATATCAGTAATGTTATTGCAAACCATGCGATAACTAAAAGTCAAATGTTTGGTTAAGTAGCTTCTAGATTGGGGTCCTTCTTTTCCCTAGCTAACAATTAATATTGCTCTTACCAGATCAATAAACTTCCAATGTAATTTAATCAGCATTTAAGGGACCTTGCAACGAGCAGGAACAAAATCATCTCTTCAATGGTCTTCATGCACGCAAATGCAGACAGGAGTATCAAAAGAAAATGATCTTCAGAATGAAGCTCTGTCATGATCAGCACATCTTAAAAAAAAAGAAGTATGCACAGCATCTCCACTTTATTATTAAATGATTCCTGAACTGATTATCCAGTTCAAATTTTGTCTTAAAGGCTTTAGAAATAGCGTTCAGTCAAACAGCACTTTGATGCATTAGCAGGCAGGTGCTCTGTCTGTCCTTACCCAGAAAAAACAGGAAGAACATCTCCAAAGGTGCTTTGCAAAATATAATGGAGGCTTTATTTTATATTTTTCCTTTACTGAACCATTATTACTTTGTAAACAACTGTATCTGAACAAAATACTGAAATGTGATTGTGCCACATTTCACCTTGACAACCGATTAAAACATATTGTGACAATGCATAGTATTTTAATACACTAATTGAATTTATTTTTCTAACATGATGATAAGTAACATTTGCTATCTTCTTAAATGTCTGAATGTTCCCATTAGACCATGTAGCTTTTAATTATTATACTGAAATTGAATTGTCTCAGCCAATCACGGAACACAGATAATGCATGGAGACTTAGAAATACCATATAATTATTTTTTTTCTCATTTATGCAAATCCCTGCCTGCTGATTAGCTAATGGGAGGCAATTTGTATTCTCTCCACATTTATTTCTCAAGAATTACACAGTAAATTTGCAGATTTCTATTTCATCTGCTGTTGCCCATTTCCGCCTACAGGGTCCTCATCTATATGTTTTCATTCAGTACCTAAACACCACATACATTAGAGTGTAATTTAATACCAGTGAAATAGAAAAATACTGTCTAATGAAAAAAAATAAATAAAAAGAAAGAAACATTCAATGATTTGAAAAACTGCTACAAGACTCTTCTTGATAAAATAAGTATTAATTTCCTTCAGAAATTGTTTTCTGTACGTTTCCTTCCCATGTGATTTAGGTAAGAAATTTCTCTACCTTAGAAATTTTTTCATTAGCACAAGATCAATATTTTGGAAAAAAGTTAACTAATAAGTCAAAATCAGGACAAATAACATAATTTGCAAGTATATTTTTTCTTTCAGGCATGTTTCTTTTTATCATAATAACTTTTCATTCATTTATAATTAATAATCAAGGTCATTTTCATTTTAATAACACCAAATTAGGATGTCTTGGCATTCCTAGAAATGTTGAAGCTTGATAGTTCCTACAATATTATAACAAATAAGTATTTTAAACAGAGTTCTGGAAATGTAATGCTCTGTAATGAATTTAAAACCTATTTGAATCTAATATTTTTGAGTCCTTAAGTATCTACTATGCATTTTGTATAAGTAATATCTATGTGTGCCACTATGTAAATATGCATTTAACTCCTAATGCCTCAAATGACTGAGCAATCAAGACATGGATACGTAAAGACCATCTCAGAAAAAAATATAAATATTTATTTTATTTTATTTTATTTTATTCCTGTGGCTATGTCACAGAAGAAAAATTCAAGAAATTCTGAAGAAAAAAGAGAGTTGGCTTTGCTGAGTCTTACAGGGAGATTCAGAAATATGATTGGCTGCCTGAGGAACCATACCTAAGCATTTGTTAGAATGCAATGCCTTGAGAAGGCAATACAGGCTGTTGTCAATGATATAAGTCGAAACTTCAGCAGCATACAGCAGATGATAAGGAGTATTGAATGAGAAGTGAAGGGCCCTCACAAGTAGTCAGGGACTGCTCTGTAAATTTAGCCATATGGATGACTGAACACCTGTCCCCTAAATGTTCCCTGGCGCTGCTAATTTAGTGGAACATCCATAGCCTAAGATATCTTTTGGGTCAGTTTCATGAGGATGGCAGAATTTCTATGTGCAGATGTAACTGGCTAGGAAATGGAGGACAAACAGTCCAGGTCAGAGAGTAACAACTCCAGGCTGCAATCAGAAATAAAGTAATGGAAAACAAGTATGCACAATCAAGTTTGAACATTCAAAACAAGAGAATGGAACAGTATGTCTATTATCCAAAATCAGCAAAACACAACATGCATGCTATTGTGGTTTGCAAGCTTGAACTTCTCTGAGAGTTGTTAAGGATCTTAATAATAAGGTTTTTTCTTTTATCAGATCATATGCTGAAAGTCTTACATGTGCGAATGTCAGTATCCCTTACAACAGCAATGTCCTTTAAAAAACACAATCCCAAACTAACTGTACTCAGTGTAGTGACTGCTTTAAATTTCAGTGGGTTTGAGTGGAATTTTTAGCCTGAATATTTTGAAGCAGTGTGCTCGCTTCTCAGTGTTCTCTAATGTCACCTTGAGCAAATATGCCCAAAGGAAGCAGATCATTCAGTGAGTCTAAATTAAGGCTGGGGGTGGGGAGAAGCCACTTAAGAGCTGTCATCATTTCTTTTCTAAATTGAATGGCCTCCCCATGGAAATAGTGGAAGCCATGTTATATGGAGCTTTTAAAACAAAATCGAGCATACGACTAAAAACATTACAATGAGAAACTCTGAACTGGCAGTAGATGGACCAGATAACTGTTAGTTTATTTCCTTCCCAGTTTTTTAAAATTACTATGATTATCAGTGAGAGTAAGAATCTTCACAAAAAAACACTCATTACTTATTTCTTAGTAGTAAAATATCGGGTTGAATGACTGCAAAGAAATATAATTCAGGTGACACTACTTCAATTTATACATGAAAATACTGATCCAGCCTTGTGAAAGGTGCTGATTTCAAGTGGCCTACACGTCATTTTAGTGAAGTCAAAGTTCTGAACACACTATTAAAGAAAGTTACAATGCAATACAATGCAATGAGTATCCTTTCTCGGTGGATTGGCATGCTATGGTGCCCACTTGTTTTCTTCATTGGCTACTAAATGGAGTGAAGATAACATGGATCAGAGTGAACAGCTTTCTTTTGCCATTAGTTTACATTTTGAGTTATTTTACAGTGTCAATGGCTTTTATTGTCTTAAATTACTTGCACTAGAAAATGCAATAAATATTATTTAAAGATTGATACTGAAAACTATCTTCTGTTATTGATAATGCATTGGAAAATACCCCTTTAAAACTTTTCCCTTTCGTTCTCAAGAGAAAACACTGCTCTTGGAGGAAAAAAACTGCAGCTGGTAATGAATAATGGGGTCTCACATTTAAAGAAAATTCTAGGGCCGCTTTAGAGTCAGACAAAGCATTAACTACTTTTAGATGTATATAAATAAGTATCACATAGTTGTCAGATTTTCAGTTCATAAGAAAACCGTTGCTTGCATATGAAATGCTTCTGTAAGGTTTGCAGATTTCTCTCCAAGCCAGTAAATCAGAATCCAATACCCTAAGGAAAAATTAAGTTAACCTGCAAGAGGAAAGGAATTTTCCTGTGAAAAGAAAATGAGGACCAAAGGCAATATACAAAATGCAGAAAATTATGTCTAGGTGAGAAGAAAATAAAAATAAATAGAAGATTAAAAAGTCTATATGTTTTTTTTTTAAAATTTATGTGCAAAAGCTTACGGGGAAAAGAAAATCAGATCAAAAACTTAGGGTGTAAAAATACAGAGAATGAGTTTTATACATTTTCTTTAAACCCCAGAGGGAACAAAGCAAACATTAAGGATAAGAATCACTATAGAAGACTCACTATTACATGTTAAAGTTAATTTTCTCTGTTTATAAACATCCGCCTGATTTGTGTATCTGATTCCTTTTATGTCACTGATGTTGGTAGGCTCCTGTGCAATCCTGAGTCTCTTATGTGCGTCTTTCTCGGAATCATTTTCTCTTTCTAGAATCTACAGTAATTAGCTGTTCATGCTTATATCTTGTTTTATGGTGCAATGCTTTTCCTTTCAAGTAATCCTTCTCTCCCATTTAAGATGTTGACACAACTTTTCGCTTTGATCTGTGTAGACTGCTCTTGGACGCAAAATGCTTCATACTGCCATCCCTTTTTTACAATTTATAAAAATATAGTCTGAACAAAGTTTTGAAAAAGAAATTTTACTTATTTAGGCTAACAGCTATGTTCAACAACCTAAAAGACCCACTGGCACAAAATACTTAAACTCAATTTTCATAAAATACTTAGTCATGTTTTCCTGGCATTACACCTGCCTTCTAGACATAGTGGCACAAGTTTAAAAAATATTTCACAAATAGTGAACTAGATGTCCTCATTTCTGTGAAAAAGATAATGGTGTCTTTTATCACATTTTATTACAGCTTTCAAAATTTGACTAAACTCTTCACTACAGGTGAAAAAACCCCACCATTTGGGAAGAGTGCTTAGTTTCCAGAGGGGGCAGTTACAGAAGTGAAGGAGTGTCATTTTCTGGGCCAGGAGGTCTGAGTTTTTCCATAAGTTTATAATAAAAGGCCTGTCTTCTTTACTCAGCGGTAAAAGCCGATTTGCTTTCCTGTTCTGACTCTGGAGTCAGGAGCAGCCAGGCATTATTATTTCTTGTTTGCCCTTTGTAAGGAAGACAGTGAGCCAGGTGAATCGTGTGAGGTGGGGGCCTGCAACCCCAGGTTCTTTCAGGTGTCACCCTGGTTCTCTTTATTTATTCACTGATGTTGCTGACTGTCAGTGATGAATCACTTTTGCTTAATAATTTCAAGAAGTTTGTCAGAACTTTTGGTTCTATTGTCCCAAGGTGCAGAACCATTTCAGGAAAAAAGTGAGAAACCTATACTACCTGGCAACTTGAGAAGCAGGCAGGAAATCCATCATCTGTTTTTACAAATTTCAAGAAACTCAGCTGCCATTGGGAAGCCTCTCCAAATATTTTCTAAAAGAGAAAGAATAAAAAGGAAAAAAAAAACCCAAACAACATGAAGGCTTAAATAAATTTATATTAGCTATTCACTAGGGAAATTTAAATTACTTTCCAAATAATTCTTGAAGCCAAAATCTTCATTTTCAAAGGAAGAATAAGAGCTATGCAATATTCACCTTACATGCAATGCTTTGTAAGTCCTTATTAATCTGGCATTTAAGATAAAAAATCATAGCAGAAAATAAAATAAGTTTAAATTCTCTGCTGACTGTCCTCTAAACCTCTCAAACCCTTATACTCTATGCATTAGCTGAAGATTTGTTCTGCCAAAAGCAGTGCTAACATTAACAGCTGCAGGCTGACAGTTCACATTAACTGTTGCAACTTGGAAGAGCGTGACCCCTGTCTCAGACATTTCTTGTTCTATCTTATCAGACATAATACAGAGGAAAAAACTGTGCTACCAAGAAAATCCCAAGGACCAAAAAAGTCAGCAGCAGCAAAAGTGCTAACCCACATTTTCGGTCAGCTTTACAGGAGGAGCTGCAACAAAATGTTCAATAACCATATAAATCCAAACTACTTCTGTACACTTTTTCTGACTCACCTGGAGAAGTGCTGAAGTGGCTGTCTCACTACAAGGAACTTGCCACAGTTGTGCTTTCTGCTGGCCAATTCTCAAGTGCTACTTGATCAAGAGCTCACAATATAGCCCAGTAAATATGATTTGCTGTGACTAGTAACAGGTTGCAGGCTTTGCACTGACCCAGCAGCACAGGGTCTCAAGGCTTGTCTGGGCTTATTGTGGCCCCAGCGGGGTTCAGTCTGGTCTAGCAATTGCTGAGAGGAGCAGTGCCTATCGGCTCTCCTGTTTTAGCTTTGCCCTGCAATCCCCAGTACTGTACCAGTCCAACAGAGGTTGAGAATCAGTCGGGGACAAGCAGTGGCCCTTCAGAGCAATGACAACTCAGAACTGACAGCAAGACAGTGGATTGTGTTAAAATAAGGTTTAAAAGTGATGCAAGACTCTTCCTCTTCCTTAAGAGGAACTCTTGTCTTCACACTCCTCCCCGTAAGGATCTCAAGATGCCAATAATTTGTTGTAAACACCACCACTCCTTACACCAAACCACCCAGCACCCTTCCCCGCCTTGTTCCTGAGAAAGACTGAAGCCATCAGCCTTGGGACCCAGAGGGATGCTGGAAGGGTGAGGGGAAAAGAGAAAGAGACTAGTAAATGTTATTTTATAACACTTTTAAGGGTATTGCTAGTGAAGTTTTTCTGCATTAGTTTGGAGAATAAGTGATAATACTGTCATAACTGGGCTAATAATAACTGTTGTGTATTGATTAGACTGTTAAGATTTTAATTATACTTACAGTAAATTTTTAGTTCTGTGTGATAGTTCCCTCTTGTCTATAACAGGATTTTGAGTGTAAAAATATCAGTCATCAGATGTGCCAGGTAAGAGAAGACAGTAGTTAATATGCCCTTGGATTTAGAGGTAACATTTACAAAATTTATACGTTTATGCTTGAAGAGGATGTAGGGCAGCAAAGAAAGCTCCGAAAGATGTTTGAGGCATGATGTTGATGGTTATCATATGGGATAAATGCTAAAAATCTGTAAAATTGTTTTCTTTACTATAAATTTTAGAAACTATCAGTAGATTTATGAGAAACAGATGTTTAAAATCACAATAAACTTGACTCCATAAGCTGGTGCATATCTTTTACCTGAAAAATAAGAGTGGCATGGATCACTGTAAAAAGGATCTCTCTGTCATAGAACACTCTTCTCATTGCCTTGGCTCAGGTGACGTCTTTGATAAAAACAAGTTATGGGAAGAAAGGAGCAATTAATTCTCTTTCCATCTCTATATTCACAATGAATCTAAGGTGGCACCCAAGCGTCACACAGACATTGACTGAAACATCCCCTGAAGCCTGTCCACTTTGTCCGCTTTCAATGTCTTCTGCTCCTCTTTCTACAAAGAATTCTGAAATTATTTACTGGATTGAGACTAAGGATATGAATATCCTACATACATGGTAAATGCTTAAACTCTTAGTCACTGGCTATATTCAGTTATCCCATATGAATAGACTGAAAGAGATTTATCAGAGAAGACAAAGTAACCCACAACAATATTATTTAAAGCCTCGAAGTTAGCTTTACTAGGAAACAGAAATGGAAGTTCAGGTCTCTGAAAATAGTGAGGAACTGAGTGTCTGAGTGCTGTACTCATGCAATTATTAGCTAAATTAAATGACTGGATAAACTGGATTGTTCGTAACTGAAGAGTTTAGTCTTGATATTTTGCTGTTTTCTCTCAAGATGTTTGAAAATGAAATAAAGGTTCCTTTCTTGTCAAGTAAAATTGAGGTCATCCAAAGCACTTACTCTCTTCCATTACATGAATGAATAATGAGTACAAAAATATTACACGAAAAGAGAGGAAAGAATCAAGTCATAAATAAGGTAGAGGTGTAAAATGGTACCAACTCAGGCAGCAATTTACATTTTCTTTTCTCTTATTTACATGTGTGAGTAGTTACATAAAATGCAAACTATTACAAAACCAAGCTTTATGTCACAAGAGTTATCTCAAGCAACTCTAACCTAGAAAGGACACACAGAAATCACATCATAGATAGCTAACCAGGATGCTATATCAAATAACCTGTCATCTCAATCTGTTTCTGCCTGACAATGTCTCTAACAGCACCAAGGCAGTCTTCATCATTGGTGTGAATCTTCACCCAGGCTGAAAGTAGTACTATATAAGAGAATGAGTGGCCAAGATACACCACCTTCTCAACCTGAGAGAATATTAATAATGGGTGGCAGAAATGCCCATGCAGATGCTACATTTGAAACATTCATTCTATGATGCAATGGAAGACTTTCTGTGAGGGTCAATGTGAAACTTTTACTGGAAGTTGTATCATTCAGTCCAAAACGTATTGTATCCTGCTTGCACTTAGCAGGAGTTTCTTGATGTTTGGGTGTTCCTTTAAACACATGAAGTTAGTAACTTCAAACATCTAAAGCAAAGGTTGAGAAACTTTGATCAACTTTGTGTTGATCCTGATTTATAAAATTTTTTCTAAGAAGCTGACAAAGTCTCCTGCTCTAACTGCATTTTATGTAATCAAAATAAAGTCAGATAGCTTGTTCTATTTTGGAGAATGATAATAGACTACACCAGCAAAAAGCCTTTTGAACCTTAGCTAGTAAAAAAAAAAAATCTGTTGTAAAGAGGTCAAGCAGGGTAAGCAGAGTGCTACATTTATTAGGCTAGGAGAGCACATAGACATGTCTTTATTAGCATGTGTTTTTACACACACACACACACACACACATACAAAGCCTTTCAGTGAGAAAAAAAGAAATCTTTATCACTTTGAATTGTATTGGGTGCAACTTGCATATACCAGAACATATGACAAATATCAACAAAGAAAGTGAGTTGGAAGAATATGGAAAAGTTTTACTGTTGCCTGGAATGAAAGTAAATGTTGCTATTCAAATATGTCTTACCTGGTCATTCATTAATACTTCAATAAGTATGCTACCTGTTACTACTTCCTTGGCAGCAACTTCCCTCTATCTTATACGTCATAACTCTTCTTTAGATCTTATTGTTCATTTCCTTCTTTTTTTTTTTTTGACAAAGAAACAAGTATTCATGCAGTTTGTTGACTATCATTTTCATAATCTGTCACTTTAAGGCATCTAGGAACAGAAGTTGTTAATGGAAACATCACCTCACTTGCCAGCAAATTGGAGAAAAACCAAAAATAGAAACTTTTCAATTTTTTCAAAAGCATATAGCAGTCTTCATTTCCATTATTTACAAAGACAAGACACAAAAAGTAAAACCATGAAGCATTAAAGAATATGAAGTTGGAAATAAATGCATTTGTAAGTAGCTCTTATTTGACAATAACTTATATTGGGTCGGGGACGGGAGAACTATGTCTGATCCAGGAAAACATTTCTAGACTAAACTAGAGAAAATAGGTGCTCTTCTTTATTAGAACATATATTCAAAAACTAGGTGCTCCCGTTGGTAAAGAAGGAAGCTTTCCCATATTAAACCTAGAACCATAGAATATCTCAAATTGAAAAGGACCCGTAAAGACCATCAAGTCCAAACCCCTCCTCCTCGCAGGACTACCTAAAACTAAACCATGTTACTAAGAGCATTGTCCAGATGCACCTTGAACTCTGACAGGCTTGGTGCCATGCCCACCTCCCTGGGAAGCCTGTTCCAGTGACTGACCACCCTGTCAGTGAAGAACCTTTTCCTAATATTCAGTCTGAACTTCCCCTGATGCAGCTTCACTCTGTTTCCTCATGTCCTATTGTTGGTCACCAGAGAGAGGAGATCAGCAGGTCCCCCTCAGCTGTCCCCCCTTGAGGAAGTTGTAGACTGTGATGAGGTCACCCCTCAGCCTTCTCTTCCCTAAGCTGAACAAACCAAGTGACTTCTGCCACTCCTTGCAACTCTTGACCTTGAAACCTTTCACTGTCTTGATTGCCCTCCTCTGGACTCACTCTAATAGTTTGATGTCCATCTTGTATTGAGGTGCCCAAAAGTGCACACAGTACTTGAGTGAGGCTGTGCCAATGCAATGTAGTGTGACACAATCACCTCTCTCAACCTGTGAGAGCTGTGCTGTGCTTGATACATCCCAGGACACAGTTGGCCCTTTTTACTGCCAGGGCAAACTGTTCACTCGTATTTGCCATCACGCTAAACCCCTACATCTTTCCGTGGGGTTGCTCTCCAGCCTCTCATCCCCCAGTTTGTACGTATAACCAGGATTACTCCGTCCCAGGTGGAGAATCTGGCACTTGCTCTTGTTAAATTTCATATGGTTGATGATTGCCCAGCTCTGTAATCTATCTGGATCTCTCTGTAAGAGCTGTCTACCCTTGAGGAAGCCCACAGCTCTTTCTCGTTGAGTATTGCTAGCAAACTTAATGTACATTTGATTTCTGCATCCAGATCATTTACAAAAACATTGAAGAGAACTGGCCCTAAAATTGAGTCCTGGGGAACCCCACGGGTGACTGACATCAGCCTGATGTAACCCCACTTACTAAAACTCTTTGAGCCTGACCCATCAGCCAATTGCTCATCCAAAATATTATTGTCTAGTTGTGTGTTGCACATTTTACCCAGAAGGATACTGTGAGAGACAGTATCAAAAGCTTTGCTAGAACCCAAAACCACCACATCTACTGGCTTCCCTTGGTCAACTAGATGGATGACTTTGTCAAAAAAGGAAATTAGCCTTAACAAAATATATGGCTGTATTTTTGTCAATCAGAACCCCCCTTTCAATGAAACTGTAAGTATATCTTGCTCATTAAACAAATATGAACTGCCATGTAGTAGCATAGCATGCTCTTTCTCTTGCTTCCACTGTTACAACAACTAAAGCATGGAGATGTTTGCTGGGTTTCATTTGGTCTTCGGGCTTTGTTCATACATTTCAAGCTCTTTGAGCTACAACATTTTACCCAGTTTTAACCTGGTTATTGGGTTACATAATAAAAGACTGACTTAAGACCCAAACTGAGACTGCCAGCACTGAAGTAATTAGGAACAATCTCTGCCACCACAGTGTTTTAAATGGCACTGTATAAAAAGACAAAATAGCATTGTTGCTTTTCTACTTTCCTTATTGTGTCTGATCTTTTCCGTGTTACATATCTGCATTTTCTTCCCTTCTAAAGTCTCTTAATTTAATTCTTCTCAAACATGTAATTTAGTGTTGAGTAAAGAACTTGGGTCCGTGATAATATTTTAAAGAATGCATTGCCCTATAGTTCTAATTCTCCACAAGGCCTCTTCCAGATCTGTGGCTGGTGAAAGTTAAGCATCTACAAAAGAGATGTCGGGCTACTGTTGTTTGACTCAGGACTAGTGAAAATTGGGTTGTGGAACATGTTGAGGAGTGGTCTCACCTGTTTCCTGTCCCAGACTGCTCACAAGAGTTGGGCTGTCTAGTCTTTCTCAATTTATAGTGAATGATGGAGAATTCTCAGTTTTCTCAGGTAGGTTATTCCAGTCCTTAGGAAACTATTTTCTAATATCAAACCTAAATCTTTCTGATTAAATTTCTGCCCTTGGATTTTTTTCCTTTTCTGTTTGCTTTGTTTATTCATTTCACATCTACTAAAGCAGAAATGATGTATATTAAGATCACTCCAAACAGAGACAAATCTATCAGTGCACTAAATTGCTTTACATGCTTCCAACAAAGGGGAATCTTAGAGAGAGCTGTTCACAGACTCTCTCTCATGAACTACCACTTTGTGAACTTTAATCCTTTGTGCTCCAGAGACCAATTAACTTGCTATTCTTAGCACACAATATTAAATAAGTAAATGTTAACCTTCCCATAGCAGCACTTGAGATATATCTCTCTAATGCATGTAATGTACAGGAAGAGGACTGAAAGTTAAGAACACTCTCATCATAGGCAGCTCTAGAAAAGAGCAGTCAAAAAAATTGTTGACCCTTCATTTTCTGTGTCTTCTAAAGCTGTAGAGGCCAATACTGTCCTTCATAAAATATGCACACTTTTATGTGTATTTTGCTGTTGTCATATAGTGCATGCTTAAATATACAGTCTGCTCCATTTTTCCCAATTCAACAAACATATAAACCTGACTAATTCAGACTGAATCAGATTAGTTCATCTTTTCTCCAGGACAGTCTTCTTAATGTGCGACTAGTTTTATTCCTTACGGTTTGGTGCGTTTCATCCTCAGGGCTTTGGTTAACATTAGTGATCCTTCAGAAAGCTTATTTTTTAAAATTATTTTGGTTGTCATAATTTTAATGTTATGGCAAAGTAGTCTAGAATTTAATAGAAAGTGATAATGTTGTTATTTCCTTTTTACTATCTTTGAAACATACTAGGAGATTATGTGCCTGCAGAATACAACAGAAATCTACAAGGTTGCATTTAAAAACTATAGAAAGAAAATTATTCTCTAATCAATCCCATACATTATTTTAAAAGTAATTCTGTAGAAACTTATCCTTCTCTTAGCCATTGTTAAACTCTAGGGAGAGGCAGGGGGAAGAGAGAAGAATACTCTAGATAGCTTATAACATGTTTCAGCACTTTCATGGATGCAAGTCTACTTCTCAAAGCATATAAAAGACTTTCAGATACCTGCGCCCTTAGTTTTTAAGCTGTTCAAAAATCTTTATTAGAAAGGAGTATACTGTGTCATTACAAAGGAACATCATGAGTGAGACTTAAAAGAAAAGATCACTGCACTATCTGAGCTCCCACTCTTGTAAGCGTTAAACCTGCATGACAGTTGAGCTTCAGATTTTAAAATAAGCCCCAGGCTTTTGCACCTTCAACTATCACCCACTATAGTAAAAAAACCAACCAACCAACCAACCAAAAAACCCACCTGCAAATTTACAAAATGAGCAGCATCATTCTCTGCCTGTGTAAAATGGGATCAGTGGAAACTAACTGCACAAATGTCTCCATTAATTCCAACAGCTGGAAGGAGAAAGGTCTGCTGGCAGAGAGGTCTCTGAGAGAGTCCCTGTGACGATGCTGTCTCAACCCTTTGCTTTTACTGGGAAATTTCTGATGCCTACCTAAATTCTCTCTCAAAAGACAGACTTCCTCCTGCTTCTTCAGTCCTAAACAGATTAAATCTGACTGTTTAGGACTGAACACTGCCTGATAGAATATGTGGAAAGGAAGTGTTGCTGTGGGAGAAAGTTTTACAGAGATGGAGTATTTTTCTGTTACTGATGTAACTAGATAATGCTGTCTGTCACTGAAGCTAAGGCTTATTTTGTCTTTAGACATACTCTAGAATAATTGGCAAATATATTTACAGAAAGATATTTTATATCTATCTTTAAAAAAATAAATGAAGTAACACTAAAGAAATTACTGGAAAGTGACTTTTGTTATTAGTTTGGTTTTTTGTTTATTTGGTTTGATTTTGGTTTTTTTGTTTTTGTTTTTTTTTTCTAATGAGTAAATATTATTAATAGAAATAAGGGAAAATAAAATCCCAGCCTTCATATTGTAATTTGTTTTTTCATAAGCTTGAAGACAGGAACTGCTGGTTTTCAATATGGTCTGGCATTGGGCCTCAGTTCATTAGCTACCTATCATGGAAGAACAGAACAAACTGATATTAAGAGTAAGGATATAGTGCCAGTTATTTCAGTAGGCTTCTATATATATATTCTGCAAGTTAATGTATACCATCAACCCAGTTTTTCTGCTCTCTTAAATATCACAAGAAAAGGACTAGTTTGTGTGCTTTCAACACAGCCATACACAAAATTACAGAGGAGGGCACAAACACTGACTCAAACGGGTGTAAAATTTGCAGGACAAGAAAACTGAAATAAAAAAGAAAACATGATTTTTCCTTCTATTTCTGATATATGCCGCCCATGCTTATATTTAAGACAGGTCAGGAACAGCGGTAACTAATACCTATGAATGTAGGTTAATTCTTCATGTGGTGTACTTGTGACCTTCAAACTACTGCTTTCAGTGGCTTACAGAGAGCCTCACTGCAGAATATTCAATGTGCCCTTAGGTTTGTGCTTCTATCAGAGCAACACCTGCCACTAAAGCTAGTGGGATCATATGCTTATAGCAATTGCTTATGCATATTATTTTAAAGGCAACAACAGAAATGAATAAATAAATAATTTAAAATTAAGTGTAGCATCTTTTATACTTCCAGAATATCTCTATATAAACTACCTTTTGTGAACGGAGCTTTGAGGGAGAAAATATATTATTTTTTGTAATAACAGCTGTCTCATAGCCAATTTTATAACAGTGAAATATTAGGAACTTTTAAGAAGTTTTTAGCATCTTTTTCTTTTTTTCTGTGCACTGAAATAAATCAAACTACATCCTATCAGGAAATATTAAACTCGCATACAGATTTGGTTGAGATGGCAGTGGGATTCTTTGCTTATCTAGTGACTCAGGGTTTAAATCCATTATGAGTACTAAATGCTACTGTGATTCATTCAATAACCTACTCATTAAGCAATCTTCTCTCACAAAGCAAATCCCAGATAATCTCTTCACATCACATTACCAAAGGGCCAATCTTTATCAAATCATTTAAGCACAGAATGGTCTTTGCTTTATATAGTAAGATCAGAAAGAATATACAATGCCTGTTTTATTCAGAACTTTCTGCACATAAGACTGGTGATGCCTTTTCTCTTTCACAGTTAGTACATACAAATAGCAGAATTGTCAAGCAAGATACTACATGCATAAACTTAGTGCATGGATTCATTGACTAAAAGGTGAAGATCAATTTATACTCCAAAACCCAGGAGCTGATGGGTTTTAAATTTTTTTTAGAATAAATTAAGTTTCACAGATGCATTAACAACTTGTCTATACTTTTGTCTATACAGGTTTATTCAACATTACAAAATAATGAAATTGAGTAAGTTATTGTCTCACATGAAATGTGCTTTTTGTGTTTTGTGTAGTCTCCAAATCTTTGCTAAATACAGCAGATTTTATTTGGGTTTTTAAAAAATAATCATCTGGCAATGAATACTTAGTCTTAAGTCCATCCAGTCTTCTTTATGTTTAAAAAATGCTTTTGTTTATTATTTAATGTATGTCACATTACTTAGAAAGTATCTACATTTGCATGAAGATTACAGTCTTGACCAAAGTCAACCAGAACCTGAATCATCATTATGCCTACAGTCTCTTAAGATCATATGTTAATGAAGGTGGTATTTTAAAATTTTTCTATTAGTTTTTCAATCATAGACAAAGGAACAAATAATGTCACAAGAATCTTAGTAAGGTATAATCTAGAACAAGGGCTATAAAATGTACTCCACAGCCTAATTAAATCCTAATGTAAGAAGGTGACAAAAACAACAAAAGTATATTACCCTGACCCTACTTTGAAGTAAAAAATTAATAATAACCATTAGACAGTTAAAATAAAATAAAATAAAATAAAATAAAATAAAATAAAATAAAATAAAATAAAGTAAAATAATATTATCTTGGTTGTAAAAGAATTAGAACAACTCATCTGGAACCTGTATCCAATCTATAAAATTGTAAATCATTATCCAATAAAAAGTGGACTAAAGTGGAGTTTAGAAAATACACTTTAGCATCTAGAAGCACCATCTCAACTTCATATTATGATAATGCTTCTAAGAACTATCACTTCATCTTCCTTAATCCTTATCATCAAGTAATATTTTCACAACTACACCCAAATATTAGGACAGAGTTTTGTTATCTCAGGGTTCCTGCTCGTTGATCTTCTGAATGTTTCATGTTGACCTACTGACTGTTTTATAGGAGAAATATATGAACAACAAAAGACAGTTATTCTGAAGGAGATATACACATAACTGCCACTTATGCATGACTTTTGGGGTGTTGAAAAAAACACTGAGAAAGAACACAGAAGGTCAACCTTATGGTCCTGCTGGATCGTTTATGTTATTTTTATATTAAAAAAACAACAACAACAACAAAACCCCCCCAAAACCAGAAAACCCCACCCTAACCAAACGTTCCACCCCAACGCTCCCCTCCCCCAGATAAACAATATGGTTATTGGATGGGTATTTGCCATGAAAAATTATGAGTTGCTATCTGCTGTCATGGCTTTGCTAGTGATATTTCTAAAAATTTCTGAATAAAAGTTACTTTGCTATTTTTATCCTTGCTGCTTGTTAGCATGCACAAAGAATAGCACTTTGCACAGCCCTGCCTAAGCTGTGGTTCTCGATCGGAAAAAAACAACACTGGATTTTTTCCCTACAGAAGCAGAATTACCTAGAGACAGATGGAAGAACTCAGGGGGTGGGTGAGTAAGAACATAGTCATCTCCCCAGAATTACATGCATTCCTTGTTGTGCAGTCCAGGGTATGCTGTAACTTTTCACCACCTCTCTCTTCCAGTCATCAGTGGCGTGGTAACATGCACCCTTTCCAGCAGAAGCACAAATAAATTAGCAATAGAAACATTCCAGACGAGTATGAGTTACCTGGCAGCTAAAGTGTCAGAAGCAGCTGCTGCTGTTACTTTTGTCATATTTTGAATGATGAAGAACAGAAATCTCACACCACTAAGGGACAATTGATTCTCTATATTCTATTTTTCCAGCTATCTTTCTGAAGAGTACTATTGATTTAGGCTTTTTTAGTATATTTATCAAAAGCTTTTTCTTTGTAGCATCAATAATATTTTACACAGTGAAATTGAAAGGAACTAATACCAAGGATGAACCAAATCCAATTTCTAACCCTTTGCTTTCTGTAAGCAAAGCAGTTAGTGTTTGGAGCCTTAATTTGATGATTTCTCTTGATACATCTTGAATCACTGACTGAGGCCGTCTCTGAAAAGGTCATTTATGGAAGTTTTATCTTAAGCTGTTGTGTCCAAAGAAGACACCAAAGTCTGAACTGGTATTGATTTTTCTTGCACCGCAACATTACTCCCAGGAGTAAGCTATCGAAGAGGCTACTTATAGAAACACGCCATGTGTCAATGACTACATAAGACAGAACTACAGGTAAGCTAATTGTTTGATGTCACCTGTCCTTAATGTACAAGGAAACTGGAAAAAATCACCTTAAACTGCTGTCTGAAATGCTATACAGAAGTTAAACATGTACAATGCTCTCCATGGGCCAGAACTCTGCCTATTGCATCAAATACATAAAGTTTGCAATTGGATGTGTTTTCTGTGCTTTAAACATGTTCTGGTTGGTTACCCCTTGGAAGGGGCTGGGAGACGAAGAGGAGGGAAAGGCAGAATACTACTCCTATGGTTATTTTAAAATATTGAAAGATAAAAACAAGCAATACAGTTCCTAAAAGATTTTCAATGTCAAAACTATTTAGAGATTTGCACTGTTCTAATATTTGAGCAATGTTCACAGCTGGACCTTGCAGAGGAAAAGCCAATTCAGCCTGATCTACAGTCACCCTCCCAAGCATTATGCCTAGCCCCTATTGCATTATAATTTCTTGAAGGAGAGAGAGTTTGCTTAGTAAGCAACTATATCTCTTTATGAAAGTCCCAGTGCGTTACAAGTTAGGCGGTGCATATACACACACACAGAGCAGTGAATTTACACTTTTTGACACCTTAAAGGCTTGTCAAAAGTCATGGCAGCTTCAAAAGTGTCTGCTTTGTAGCAATAGATTTAACCGTATAACTTTTTCTTTTTTTTTTTCACTTTGTAGTTTTGCTGACTGTCACCAGCTTTTATTCCTGAGACATACCAAAGAAGATAGATAACAGAAGTCAAAAGAAGGTAAATTCATAATCGCATTCAAATGTAGTGTATAACACAGTTTTTTAAATTATTTTTCTTATGGATGATTTATTGTTTCCTCTCACAATATATTACATCTCTTTCACTTGATAGCCTAACTGCAGATAAGAGTTAAGAAGGAAGAAATCAGTGTCTCACTGGGGAAAAAAAAACAAATGAAAAAACTAGTTAAATGAGGCTTCCCTGCTGCTTCTGCAGAAGAAATCTGGGCACATGGATTAATCCATTCTCTCTCTCGATGTATATAATATATCACATATGAAATGTAAGTAGGATAGATTCATTCTTTCTTTCTCACTCAATATCTAGCGTATTTTTACTTTATTTATGAGTATTAAAGAGGCAGAGGGGAATATTGTCACTAGATGATGACAGGATAGGTGCCCAGTATGGATTACTGACTACTAAAGCCCTTCTTTTATTGGAAGGGAGAAGCTGCAAACTGAGCACATACGAGAAAATTTATTGTCACTAATGTCAAATCCTTTTTCATTTGTTTCCTACAATACCTTGTCACATTTTGTGTGACCTCCAGGATGATCTTTTGAAAGCAAGGTTTGTACCTGGGGCTCCTTGTGAAGCATGCACTGTAGAAAAGGGAGCGCTTTCTGAGCAGGATTTCTATATTTTGCCATTTTTAATACACCAATCAGTCATAACAAATAGCCAGCCTCCCCTGCTAGCAATCCTGATGGCTAGGGCAGGGATTTTCAGGTCAAAAACCCTCTCTGGTTTGCATATATTAATGCTCCTCTCAGCAGGAGCAGCACACACCTCAGGCTAACACTCCCTGCTGCCAGCACCCGGGCTTGAATTTAGGGTCATTAATTCAGCCCATGATGTTCATGCAAAGTCAGCACGACAACCTGGTTAGAGGGACAAGTCCCTCATGGACGTCAGGGCTGCCCACTGGGGAGAGACGACCGAGGCCTATACGCTAATCTCTCTCTTCACCACATGTTGATCAGAAAGAAAAACACACAAAATACAGGCAAGATCATGATCCACATAATGACAATTCTATTGAGTTAAAGATAATATGGTCAATCCCATCTGGGAACGTAGTCTACAGTGATCTTCTAATCAGATTGGAATTGCTCTGCATTACCATTTTTATATTTATTTGAGTCATCATTTTAGAAAACTTTCTTAAGAAGGAACATACTTTATCCTTACCAGATTCCAAACATGAAGTCAGAAATTGCATCCAATCTTGCTTGAATTGGTTTAGTAGCACTTGCCAGAGTTGGTCTAGTTTCAGTAAAAGTATACCCAACACAATTATCTTGTACCATCTTAGCTGGATTAATTTTGTGGTTTTTTTATCCACAGGCAATATCTCAACATATTTAAAAAGAAAATAAAATACAATATGGAAAGTAAGACTTTATGTTATAAAAATTTTGATCTCTTTTCTTTTTTTTTTTTCTACTCCCCTAAAGAGGTGTATGTCCCCAAGCATCTGTAAAACAAAAGGCAGAGGAAACATCAAGGGATTTATAGTTTGCTACCTACAAGTTTGATATCTCATCCTTTGAACATATATCATCCTGATTCCCTGCAGGATTTCTTTGATATTTCCTAGGCCTTTAGGGTAGGTGGGGTTGAAGGAAAGTTGGTCTACAGTATGAAGCCAGCTGGGCAGGAGACCTGAGCTGTTTTGCTGGTTCCAAAAGAGAATTTCAGGTTGTCAGAAATAACCGAAATAATTTGTTACCGAAGGCAGATTTAAATGGCTATTTAGCAATGAAGCAGGAGAAAAAGTGCATCAGCACATTCTGCCATGAAAGAGTTTGCATAAAGGGCATTTCCTGTGGCAGATATGTGCAAAGCAGATTTTTAACTATGCTGCATTGAACATACAGAACACCAACAAATTATAAACAAAAAATCTTTTGGAATATTTACTCTTTTTCAAAGTTATATATATCTTTCTGAGTAATCATGGTTGTACTATGATTTCTCTTAAATAGTAAAAAATCACCTTCATTTTGGTGAAGAATTTCAGATGCCATTATCTCTTAGAGGAGGAACTGGACTGTTAATATAGATTTTATATATGTGGGACTGTCCTTAGAGAATCTAATTGTAGTTTAGTAAATTTCAGCTATCTCACCATGTTCTACTTGTTCAGCTACTTTAAGATGCCATATAAACAATAAGATATATCTACGTCTGCTACAGCTTTTCTGTTTTGGGGCAGGAGGGAGGGGGAAATGAGGAAATTCTGTCCTCAGTGACTAGATTCTACCAAATAATAATTCATCATCTAAGAGTTACAATGAAAACAGTGAGAGAAAAGAGAAACAATCTGACACCGTATCTTCAAAGCTCTGAATAAACAGTTGCCAATCAGTTCTTACTACATTCCTGTGAGGCGATTGCTTAATAATATTTTGTTTTTACTGATGACAAAGTGACCTCTGGAAAAAGATATGAATCTCATAAACTCAAAAAGAGATTCAGTAAGAGATCCTGAATTAGCTTCAGCCACTAAGTAATAGTTCTTGTTCACATTTGAGCCCTAGCTTCCTATTACTTTTATTTAAAGGACATGACATTTCGAATCAGTATGTCCTTGGTGTGTAAAACTGTACAAAGATGGTGCATAATCTGGCTAGAAATCTGTCAGTGTAACACATCTACATTCACCTATTTTTTTTAAATTTCTTTTCAAAGTTAATGTGTGTCCATCTGTCAGTGTCCTGCGTGCTCTGAAGTCTGCACAGCACATTCTGTGCTTTTATGCAATGCTATAATCCCATGGTATTGTAAAAAGAAAATAGAAGTATCATTTTAAGACACGTCTCATTGAACCTGTTCTAATTAAAACTTTTAAAAACAGATTTTATAAACGTCCCTAATCTTAGCTGCAGATTAGTTGCCTGTTTATTGGATGAATGCACTAGGCACTTTTTGCTTTGCATACTTAGAGATTACAGCCCTGTTTTGTCCTGAAGGTATTTTATTTGATGAAGTCCATTTTAAGAAGCCTAATTCATGAATTAGCTGCCAGTGTAGGGCATAAACCCAATCTAATTTGAGGTACCCACACAATTTATTCTGCATGATGAAATCTCCCAAGGAAGCAGCAGAGCAGAAATACCTTCCACCAGCATAGAAGAGAAAGCCATGAATTCCTAATGGCAAAACCCCCCCCCCAACAACAACAAAACCAAACAACCCTCTCCCCCCCAGCACGTTACTAGTACACAATGCTTTAATCCAAAAAAAACATATGCAGAGTGATGATTAAATTTTGTTCAAGGACACCTTAGAAGTGAGTAATATCCATACATGGTAGCATTACTGTAAATCATGAACATAATTTCTAAAACTTTCCTGTAATATATAGGCAAGGCAGAATTTTGGAAACAGCATTAATCCAAGACATTCGAATCTTGACATACAGGTAATTCCTCACCCTTTCTGCCAAGCAGAGCTAACCAAATTTCGTGTGCCATCTGATAGTTACAGCCTCTTCAGCTGGACTTGTTCCCTGCTGAATTCAAATCCAATAAATGCAGATGCATAATTGTACATCAATTTTCTGTTTTACTTGTTTTGCAATTCATCTAAGGCGTGCAGGAGATTTCAGAAGCCCCTAAGTCAAAATGGTCTGAATCTGAGCATTAAAGCTTCAAGGGCTCCAGGCAATCTTCCCTCTTTCTGAAAATTTTCTGAATTTGAAGTAGAGAACAGCCTGCTGCTCACTGGAACCTTCTTTCAGTTGAGAAAGATTAAAATGAAGGTATTACAGGAAGAAAATCATTACTGTTCACTAACATGTATCTGAATATTCAGCAGTGTTATACTTTCAAATCTTGCTCTTACAGATAGATGCAGCGTTGTTCATTCATTTATAAAGATTAAGCCCCTGTGGTTTCAGTAGAACTTGATATAGTTGATGGTGGCATCTCCTTTTTTTTTAATCCTGTTAGGATAAGGTCCAAGCACATTAAACCTGCCAAGATGGGTCAGATTCAAATGTCCATCTAAATGATGATCCTAGAGTACACAATGCATAGAGATGGAGCTGATGAACAAAGCAAGGACATAGTGATTCTCCCTCGACCTGTCCTTAAAGCTTTTGTCATTTACTCACTCATGAACTGGCTGTTCAATGAAGACTACCATGTTCAAAGCCATGATTGAGTAGGTTTCTTCATGAACCTCTACTAAAACTTTCAGAGACCCTTTATCCTTCAGAAAAAAGAAATGTGGAAATGGTTTTCACAGGGTGAACGAGAAAATTGTGTGAAAAATCTTTCCTTAATTTAATCTAAATATAATTCCTGTTTCAATGGGTATTTTCCACATCTTGCACTTTGAGTAACTGGGAAAAATCATTATCTAATACTCTTTGCTCTTTTCCAAATATAGCACTTCTTTGGTATACAGACTATCCTGTATCCTGTGTGTTTTCTAGTTCTATTTTACCTTTTTCTTGAGGGACTAGAGCTGACTATGTGCCCAAGATAGCTGTATTTTCATCTTTACCCACAAAGATTTCAAGATCTTTTTCCTGAGACGTGCTAGCTAATTTGGAACTCATCACTGTGTTCCCATGTACAACTGAAATATTTTCTCCTGTGAATATTAATTTCCATTAATTTTCTTCAGGCTCCCTCTGCCATTTTATTGCCTAAGCAGTCAGTATCATGACAGATTTTTGCACCTCTTTGAGGTTAACATTAAGTGACAAGCATAAACATGTTCATTTCAATGAACTCTGTCCCCTCACTTGTAATCTGTTTTCTGCAATATTTAGTAATATGGTAGATATCAGAGAACTTAAAAAGATCATTAGGAAAACTTGCTTGGAGCTGCCCTTCATTGTGAAAATTGCTACCTTTTCTTTAGCATGTTATTAATTTATGACAGAGTCAACTCCATGCAGCTGAGCTATACTGTAATTTGGTGGAAAAGTGTTGCACTTTTTGGTAGTTATTCCACTTTCTTTATCAACATTCTTACAATCAAAGTAACTGTGAGGGTGGTTAAAGTAAGACATAGGTCTGCAGAAGGCAATCTATACATTAAATAGAAACCCTGAGAGACAATATGTCCTTTTGAAAAAAAAAAAAAAAAAAGAAAAAAAATTATTCCCCTTAGAGAAGTTATTTTCCAGAACCTGCTATCAGACCATTTCAAGTTCATGAAACAGCTGAAGGATGATGGTATTGAAAGGTACAGTGAAATTATAACTAGCATCTGAATTCAAGGACAAAGACTTAAACATTATTAGATCATGCTTGGTTTTGAGAAACTGTAGGAGCAGAAAGGGAGCAAGCATGACCTAAAGAATCAGATCAGTCTCACAGTACTGCAAATCACAATTTGATTTGTCATTGTGAGGAAGAAACAATCCTAGAACTGGGTTTTTATTTTAAAATACACCACTATATTATGGAATTATCATATCACGACTTCCAAGGGAGCTTCTTTTTTATTGAGGAGGTTCAGAACATTTTAGAGCAACGGCTATTCAGTAATTGCAAAATACATGGCCCTTCATAGCACAAAGAGCTGTGTCTCACAATTTCTTATCTATTATTAGTGTATAGATACACCATTAAGATTTTGGAAAGTACTGAGTTTCTGGTTATGCAATAACATGTTAACACATCCAAAAGTAATGGGTGCTCTGAAAACACTGACATGAAATACAAATTTAAGGCTTAAAAGCTTAGGAAATTAAGAACTCATGTTTTAATTACAAAAAAAATAATGACTTACTCCTTCCCTCCCAGTGCACTAAGTGAAAGAAGTTGGAATACTCCCACGTAGTCTTTGCAACAATTCATTCTTCAATCTGGTGGCAAAACAAGCAGGCAAAGTTTTGTTCAGACTGAAGAAGGAAGAAAATCTTGATTTTAACTCAGATAAGCCATGTATCAGATCTGAAACAGAGCATTTTAACTCATTTTAGGCATCTAACACAAAAGCATATATTAAGAAGCAAAGCATTGGGTAAATTAGAGCTTTTGCACTTTTTTCTGATTTAAGTGTTGCTAGGGACAGAGGATTCTAATTATTTTGTTGCTTCCTTGGAAGAACATCTAGGCATAAAACCTATACATCTGTGAACTGGTCACTCTGTATTTCTACTAAAAAGAAAATACATAAAAGAAGCATCTGGAGCCCATAAAATCTGTCCACGTTTCATTATAGTGAACTATGTATATTTCTGGGCAGTAGATAATGGATTTAAACCTCCTTGGTCAAAGGGAAGGAAATTAATAATGTCATGCAACTATTGGTTTTTGCCCCAAGACTTTAAATTCTGGAGAATCACAGGATTGCTGCTATGATCTCTGGCTTTATGAGAGACATCAATTGCAGATCCTCATCTTCATTTCCCCTTTGTTACGAACACATGAAATCAAAAAAGAATGTTGCCTATTGGGTCAAACTGAGCTTTTGTTTAAAAAAAGTATGAGCAAAAATGTTACAAGAAATTTGTAGGTGTTCAGCAGTTATACTCAGCACCAACTGTGGAATAACAAAAGCCCACAGTAAATTGTGCCCCATCTGCGGGAATACCACTAAAACACAGAGGCGGATTTACAAGCAGAATCCTGAAAAGTTATCAGAAATTCCTTTTTTTTAATTTAACCAGAGAAGGAAAAAAGATAAAAAAAGGAATGTGATATCACATATTTCTCAACTTGCAGACGCACTTAGTGTTTGCATCATGTGAACCTTCTGTCATACAAGTTCATTTTTCAGTCTCACAGCTCAGCAAAACGGCTGATTATCACCTGTACGTTGAACTTTTAGTAAAGGATAAACTCAGAAACAGCGTGCTTCTTTTGAGTTGAAAAGCAAGGATTAGAAGCAAAATCTGGTCCTTGCCTGCAGTCATCAAGCAGGAGGCTGAACAGTAGGTAGGGGCTATGCATCTGGCAAAGTCCTCTCCCTGCCATCACCAGGCAAAGTAGCTCAGAGCAGGCTGACACATGCACTGCCAGGGGCTGCGTACTGCTCTGCTGGCAATGAGACACTTGCCTGTCCCTGCAGGTCCAGGGCTCCTGGTGCTGCTCCATAGCTGTAGTCTCACCCCATAACTTTCAGTATCACCATGCCAGTGCTAGCCAACTAGCCACTGGGGCAAGCTAGAGCCTAGGCAATCCTGGTCTGCAGTGCAAGTGGAACAGGTTGGCACAGTGGAAACAGTCAATTAATGGTAGTTTTTTATGGCTTAATGAAAAAAAAAGATTAAAAACATCTGAAAAATATGGTCTAAATGAAGTTTGCTTAAGAACTCTAACTTGCTGCAAAAAAAGGGAAACAAAAAGTCCTTCTCAGCTGCTGCCACTGGGGAGTTTTTATTTGCAGTCACAATTCACAATTTGCCATCCAAAATATATCACAATTCTTTAAAGTCCCTTTTCCTGAAATAGGGAGAAACATTTTAAGTATCTGATATTTTTTCTGGGAAAGAAAAGAAGTGCAATAGAGTAATTACTAATTATTAATTCTGCAACAGATTAGTATATTGGAAGAGAACTGAAGCATCTTGGTTTGTTACATTAATATACAGTTCATAATAGGATGAAATTACAGAAGAAATTGCAGCATTCTGTCAAAAGTGAACTCAGGGAGGCACATGCTGACTTCTCCAATTTGATGTGTGAACCAAGAAAACAAAAGATGAGTTTTATAATAATTACTAAGATAAGATACTAAGAATTTAATTTTAAATTATCAAAAAGAGGGCAGGAACAGGTTTGTGACTGTTTATTTTTTTATGTTTGAAATTTTTTTGCTTTGAAAGGGGATGAGTATTTTTGTGGCTTATACTTAATTTAAATGTAAGTTCTAAGCTCTCAGAATTCCATGTTCATCTCCCTGTACCGAAAGGAATGGAATATTTCAGGCACTTAATTCACACAATATTAAGCCAAGCCAAAGCCATGAAAATGCCATGGTGTAATGTACTGAAACTTTATCTTTCACTGGGAATAGTTCAGTTACAACTGGAATGAGATTAGAAATAACCTTTTCTTCTATAAACCTTGTACCTGGAAGACAATACGTCTGTTTAATGTCTTGCCACTTCTGTCATTCTGTGGTGTACCTGAAACTGTTTGTTCTAGCAGTAGTCACATGAGGCTTCTCATCTATTTCTTTTGTAAAGTTACCATAATTATTATTAATAGATATCACCTATTTATTCCTATGACTATTTTTCCAACCCAAAGATGTATGTATCATGATTAGTTTACCTCATGCTTGAATACATTTAAGAGCAAGAGAAATTAAATTCTAGTTAATTCAAGGCTAAGAGAAAAATGTAATTTTCCATTAGCAAGCCACTCTATCTACTGTTCTACTCTATCTACTGTATCTACATTTTCAGACTGTGTTGGCTATCATTATCTTACTAATAAAGCAAGAGCTAATTTATCAGAATTTAAAAACTTCAACAACAAACTCAACCCTTAAAATCTACTAAAAGGAGGGTTGGGGTTTTTTTTCTCAAATTTTCAGGTACCAAATATACTGTTATTATATATTTCAGTATGCAATTTTCCATTAATTAGTATTGTGTGTAAATTATTACTGTGATCATATTTTACTGGCATTGTAAATAAATATAAAATCTTCTTTAGACGACTAATTATTTTCTCATTTCCACTGGGCAATCAGCAACTCTGCATCAACATACAAATTAGTGAATATGATTGATTGCATCTGCTGCACCTCAAGGGGGAATAGTCCAATATTTTTAAGTGAGCATTTATTTTGTTCCAATTTTCACTGTCATCTTTGATTGATCTTCTTTCCCTAAAATGTCTTCAGTGAAAGGACATCTCCAAGTTGCTAGGGCTTTATCAAAGACCAAATATAATTTATTTTCAGAGCCTTCACTGCTTCTTCTGTCAGAACCAAAAGTATGAGCCAGTGTCAGCAACAATTCCTTGACTGTTGTGTACTAGGACTGCATGTGAATCAAAAGAGCTGCAGAGTGAATTTGAGCAATTTCATCATCTCATCATGATGAGTATTGTCCTATGATTGTTAGAAAGCACCCTAGAACCAGAAGAATAAATTATGACAGCTGTGAATAAAAATTATTAGGTCAGTTAATTTTAAAAGAAACTTAAAGAAAAATGCAGGTCTAGAAGGAAGAAAATGTATACAAATACTGTCATGAATTTAATTTTTACGAAATATATAAATTAATATCAACATTTTGTAATGCTTTTTTCTCACTATTAGCCAAACATAATTTTCTTTTAATAAGTGAAAGTTATGAATAGTCAGAACTGAGGTTCATTTCATATACATATTTAAGACAAAATACTTCTCTAGTTCAAATACTCTACATATTGTCATTTGTAGAAAGTCCGTCCAGGCACTTAGCTGGATTCAGTTCATGTAACCTGGGGGTGTTTCATCAACCTGTAGTCCTGCACAATTGAAGTTTGTGTTCAGGTCCATAACAAAGCCACACTTACAGCAGTAGAATGAATATTAAGAAGGCATGATGTGAAAATTGTTTGCCAGGTAGTTTTTTTTAAAATATTTATTTTAAATACTAGGGTAACTATTGCCAATATCTTACCTTTTTGAAAGCAAAGAAATATAATTTTTTCCAAGTCTAGTGTGCTATTATAGAAGCTTTATCTTATCTAAGATACACGCACACATACATACTTACATATATCCCCACTAGTAGTGATTGATAAAGTTTCATGAAGACTTGAACTATTGCCAAGGTATTTTGGCTGTACAAAAAGCCAAATACTAATCTAGCTACTTAATTTTCATCTTCTTAAAATGTCCTTGAAATTTCTGCTAATGAAACACGTCTAAAGAGTTCCAGTCTCATTTTTTGTTTGTTTTTTATTTTAAATTGGCCTTATTTTTTAATGTCAGATGCAAAGGCAATTTATTTGAGCTCTACAGGATGTGAAGTTTAACTGACCTACAGGATATGAGGTTAAAAACATAACACATGTGTGTTGATTTCCAGGTATAAAGCTATAAACAGTAATGTTTTCATGTGTATTACTCAGTTCTCTAAAAAGTCTCACAGGTTTTAAGCACTATTTTTGAAACATAGTTTTTACTACACCTTTCATGTTCCAACAAGGAGAAAGAACTCCAGTCCCCTTGGGAAAGAGAGCAGCATCTGCAGAACACTTCCAGGGCAGAGTTACATGATTAAAACTTTGCATGATAAAAAAGGGAAATGGACATGGACAGGAAATTGTTAACACATACTGCAGTGGCAAACAGATCTCTATTTCTGTTCCTTTTACAGAAAAGCTACCAAGAAAACCTAGATCCCAAATCCATGTGTCTTTCCATGGTGAAAAATGTGTTCAAGGAGATCCTCATTTTCTTTTATAAGAAGCAAAATGAGCACCCACAAAGCTAGTGTGGTGAACGTGCGCCAGCTGTCACTGAAGGTAAACCAACAGTTACTGATTCCACTGGTCACATTAAGTTTATGTTTTCCTCTTAATCACATCTGGTTTGGCATTTCAGGATCATTCTTGATTGCCCTTGATTTACAGATCCAGAAAATGTGCCAGAACTACTCAGTATATTATTCATTTTATATTCTTCATTTATTCTGCTGGTGTATAGTAGAATAAACCATGCAACACAAATAGTTTTACGAAGTTAACCCCAAAAACTGTGAAATTTCTTTCCAAGATCCGCCAGAGTAATTTCCAATTTACCTAATCAGGTGAACTGGATGGCATATTTTAGCAATTACATTTCAGCTGTGGCTATTTTGGAGCAAAACCCCACTGAACTTTGAGATTTCTGCAATTCATTTCCCACTTTATCTGTTATCAGACTTAAATTTTGACCCCCTACTTTTTTTATCTAGCCTTGTTCTTTGAAGACAATATTGCTGCTAGTGACCAGCTAATCAGTTATAGGCTATTTTTGGCCTGTATCTGCTGTTTTCAGACACTGTCTTCAAAATATCTGTATAAACCAACTGCTTTTGTCAAGCTGGTTTGGCAAGAATATGTGGCTATTTCAGGAACAGCATATGCAAATTATACCTACTAATTGTGTTCACAATAGAATAAGCTTCACACCTACTCTTTGCCACATTGATTTTGCAGGAAATAAAAAATATTTTTTAGCACCAATGCCAGCAAATAAGACTACAAATATACAAAGACATCTCAGTGGAAACAGGATGTGCTTTAGGAAAATGATAATTTACCATTGTCCAAAATTTGAAAGTAGCTTATTTCTTTTTTTCTTTTTTACATCAGGAACATCAAGGAACATTTCATTTATGCAAGATTGGAAAGAGACTAAAAGTGCTAGGTTAAGACTGGCAGTTCCTCTCACACTGAGCAGAATATAACTTTTCTTGATAATTTATACTTCTGTAAATTGCATCAGCAGCAATATTAAGACAACATAAGAATCACATTCTGAAATATCATTTTCATTATCAAGAGTAATTATCAAGAAACATTTTTTTAACATGTTTTGGTTCATCTTAATTATAGGAAGGTTTATAACACTTGTTATGGTGGATTTAATTCGCCCTAAGTGATGAATGTGAAACATTACCATAATAAGAAAATATAAATCAGACAGCAGCTTTTCTCTGTACTGTATTTTATGATGCTTAGTCATATCTTTATACCTTCTAATTTTCTTAGGGAAAAATATAGATGTCTATTGAAGTGTATGGTTATAAGTAATTATGGAAGTATTACTGGAGTAAAGGTACTAATCTAAAACATGACGACAATCATAACCTTATTTTATTTAGAAAATATTCCTAATTTTAACCAATATTAAACATGTTCATATTTTCCTGAATACATTAAACTATAGCTTATGGGTATATGGAGTTCTTGGGGGTTTTATTCACTTATAAGCACATATCCTTGTTTGTTAGTTCATTTTTAAACTATCTAAAGTCATAATTTAGACTGGCCTTCTTAATTAGGGCATACACACATAAGCATTTCCTTCACTGGAACCTAATTCTACAGTCTCAGTGCAAGATAATTTTAGACTATAGTTAACTGAGTAAAACTGTTGGCTTAATAACATAAGTAGGTGCTTAAGTTATTTCGAAATTGGAGTCATAGGCAGGACTGGACTGTGCCTACTCTCCATAAGACTATAATTTTATAAAAAATCTTAACATACCATTCTGAGCTTTCATTTTAGCTTTTATCCATATAATAACTTGAATTCAGAAGTTTGACTCCTGAGCCTTAAGAATTGACTTCATTCCTTAAGAATATAGTCTAATTATTTTACCTTTAAGAATGTACTAAATATCCTAATGTGGGAATGAATATTACCAGGGGACAATTGCAGATGATTGTAGAGTTACAACGGAAAGTAAGAGTGACGCTGTTAAGCTACTTGTCCCACCAGTATATGGTTATTATAGTAGCTAGCAACCTTGTTTTGGACAATTGACAATGTATGAATATTTCTCCTAAATTGTATTCACAGACAGGTGGGCTACTATGCATATGACAAACTGGAGGCATAGGAAGAGCTCTCAAACATAAACAAATACAAAATACATTAAAATATTATTTTAAATTCTTTAAAGAGTAATGTTCTAAGGTGTTATGAAACTTCAGTAGTAGAAAACACAAGTTTGCTCAAAGTAAATGTGAATTTCACATGACCCAGCTGTTCTACCTGTAATGACAAATGCTCTATTTTATTAGTAGAAGCATTAACATTTGAATGATCATATAGGTATGTGGAATTTCAGACATTTTCTTACAGTATTGAAGTGACCCAGTGTTCACACATCACAGAGCATTTCATAGCATGGGATAGGAGTCTCTTGTTATTCCCAGTCCAACAAAACTGCAGATTGCAGGGTGGGGCCAATTGTTCAACTTCAAACAGTTTTTAGTGATATCTGTTTTCACTGTGATGCAATTCAGCTTCTCTGTGCAACTGCACCCTCTAATGCTGTGGTGCTAACAGCTGTACAATTGACCATAAATGTATAGTAATACGAGCATAGACACTGCAACGTGGGGATCAGAAATTATTTCATCCACAAAGGTCTGATTGTTCTTATGTTAAATCAACAGGCTTAGTGTTTGTCCTTTCAGCTCCTGGAGGATTAGGCTGCAAATGCCTCAGTGCCACGTGTACAGACTTCTGCATGCAAATGGTTTCACAATAACACCTGTCCCTGTCAAGCTGCGCTGGGAAAGTGTGCATTGAGGTGTTTAAAAATGACACCATGACAGTTGAGATCATCTAACATGCTCAAGGTAACAGGCTCCTGGCTTAATCACAAGGGGCTGGAGTCAGGGCATAATCAGTGATGGGTCCTTAACTGCAGGATTTGCTTCCTGTCTCAGTTCATCGGAGCCTGAATCTTGCTGACTTCTCAGGCATGCCGCAAGACCCATTTGTTCTCTGAGGCTTTTCCAGAGATGAGAAATAAAATGAGGAGAGTTTTCAGGTGATTTGACAGGATCTGGAGAGTCATTGTCAGTTTTGCTTTATATGTAGTGCACAATGGCATCTGTAAATATACACAGAGTGGGAAGGCAGGCACACAGTTTCTAGCACAAAGAAACAGCTCGCTGCAGGTTGAATTAAACTCCATGCAAAATGCTTTATTAAGTTCTAGGGGTATAAAGCTTTCCCAGAACTTTAGAAACACTCTCCTGTTCATGCTTATTTCAGATACTTAGCACTTTTATCTGGTTAACTAACACTTCAATATATGGACTCCGCATTTGCAAGTTGTTGTGAAAGGCAGGGCCCATGCAACTAAATGAAGCTCTATTGACGAACTTAGAAGTTTGCTTGAGCTGAAGCATTGGGCCTGTATGCATTTAACTTGGCTTCAGAAGAAAATGATTGTCTATTTTTCAAGGAATGTGAGGCTTTTTCTTCACTTGTTCACTAATTCTAAATATATCTAAATAAATATTTGTTTAACTTTGGAATATAAAAACTTTGAGATTCTTTTTTGTTCCCAGAAACACCCAAAAGTGGGTATACTCTGTAGAAATGGAGAGACTAATGCTCGTTCTATTAAATGGGAAAACTTAAGAAGACTGAGTGGAGAATTATGACTCAAGTGGGCCTTACAACCTGTATAATACAGAAATACTGCTGTTCGCTTTTTAAGTGGGACCCAGCTCTAACCAAAAGCTGGAATTACTGCCTAATCTTGCAATACAAGCTAGTGAATTTTTATCTAAATACCCATGAGAATGTTGTGTATAAACACAATACAGAAGACACAACACTATTAAGATCTTTAGGATACAGGTTTTCCAAACCTATCTGTCTGAGGGAGAATGTTTTCCTCAGAGCTGTCCTGCTTATTTATGACAAGGCCTCTAAAAATGTCAGACTCCCAAACAAAACACCCTCCACACTTGATAGCTAAATTCGGGTGCAGACTAGTTGGTTTTGTTAGCCTGATTATAACAAGTAAAAAATTTACTTCATGCTTTGCAACAGAATGGGTGCTGAAGTACTTGCAGAGTACATAATGAAGACCGGCGGGTCTATTCTGTGAGTTATTCTCCACTGGCTACTGTTCTTCTCAAGTGAGGCTATTCTTAAAACTGTTGGTGAAGAAAAAAAAAACAAAAACAAATTTGTTATTTTTCAGAATTTTGCTAGTTTTATGTCTGAGTATATTAGGAAGCAGGGCACACAGTGCTGTACTACATGCCACTGATTTCATTTTTCTTTTTGCATTGCTCTGACAGCAAGGTCATTTATCTTTTGTATACGGAAAAAGAAGCAAAAAGAAAATAAGAAAGCTATTTCATTTGGAAGTTTTGGTGTGTGCTCTTAAATTGAGAACATTTTGTCACTGCCTATTGCTAACTTTTATTCCACCACAAGCAAGCATACTTCCTCCCCAATAAGTTGACTTGGCGATAGGTTTGGAAGTGAAGCCAAAGAATTAATGGGCATGAACTAGTTGGTTGGGATTACCTTCATTGCAACTCCTTATTCTTTAATTACATGGAGGACTGAAAGAGTTGTTGAGAAAAAAAAAGCAAGCTACTTTTATTTGTACACTGTTCAGTAGTTCCAAAAAACCACAGTCTATGGGGAAAGCAGTCTACGGGGGGAAAAGTGCACCCTTTTCTCTAAGAAACATAAACTTCTTGAAGGAAATGCTTGTTTTGATTTGGCAGATCACAAGTGTTAGAAGACAGAGCATTGGAGTAAGCAGAATGCACTAAAGTATGCATTAAAAAAAAAAAAGAAAAAAACTTGGGTTTCAAAATAAAATAATAGGATGTGAAATGTCTCATTTCAAGCATGAAAAACTGTTCAACTAGATTCCTGCCACTTTCTCTGTGAGAAGGTCCTTTGGCTGTGAGATTCCACATTTTAATTTTTTTACTTTTTTTTTTTTTAACATTTTTTCCACATGATTTTACTTTCAAAACAGTTTGCATGCACACAGATCCATTACAGGCAAATTGTAACTCTTCTTCAGTTACTAATTTCCTTGACATCCAGCAGCCAATGTTTATTTTGAGTTATTTCCCCTTCTCTGTATGTTGTTTCCCCATTCTGTTTCATATCACACAGCCTAGACCTGGTTATTGATATCTTCCTCAAAAATTGTTACCTCTATCGCTGATTTCTGTATTAGTGACTTTGACCCTTGCATTTATCTCCATCCACACATTCCTTCCCACAGTAGTTCTTCTCAGCTGAAATACAATGCTGTGCATTGACTACCAAGCCATATAGGAAAGATGTTTAAGCACGGGGAGATATACACATTCATCTCTGTGTTTTCTGCATTAGCGTAGAAACATATAAGTACAAGAAATGAACACTAAAAATAATGATAAACAATAAACACTAAACTTTAACACTTTTGAAAATTCTTCCCATGACAGAACTACACTTTCTTTTTGTATATACGTACTACTCCTTAAAAAATCTGAAGTGTTTGAGTTACCAAAAGTAAAATTAGAAGGATTATCTGTAATCCTCAAGCATTTCATTACAGGAACTGATGACTTGCACTCTACCTAGCAATGTAAACCTTAAGTAGGGCTAGATGATGACTGACATAGCCATTTGCTCATCCTCATTTAAACCTTTTACTTGTGCTACTCCACAAGTGCTATTCTGCTATTAGAAATTATTTGTCTTGCCAGTAGCTTTTAAACCAGAGACATGAAAAAAAAATCATTTTCTAGCAGAACTTTTGAAATTACTTTTTACCTTCTGACTCAGTGGGTTTTAATGTAACCATTTAAAAGACTTGAACTGATTCAAAAACTTGTTCAATCAGCAGCAGCTTTGATGAATATTCATCTTCCGCTTATCTTAAAAATTGATTTCACAGCTATCTGTTGCCCGCTGCTTAGAATCACTGAAGCACTTGGCATAAACTTGTGTGACATTTGTACTTTTTTGGGAAGTAGACACAACATTCTTTGATGATGGCCAAACCAGTAGTCATTTGCCCTGGGGGGGACAACACAGCTTCCCTGCATGAGAGGATGGAGTGCTGAAAAAGGACTTTCTGAAGGTAAAAATATATCAATCAAATGCAAGAACTGGATCCAGTATAACAGTAGACTACGTGAATCTGCCAATTGGTGTACCCATACAATGGGAGGAAACGCACAACAGCCCGTGGGTATGATAGTCTCACCTCAGGCTTTGTAGCTGTTAGGAAGGAGCTTTGCACAAATCTTGTACCTCTGCCTCCACCATCCAATGTGTGAAGGTCTAAAATCATATGACATTTGTGGTAAGGCTGTTCAGCTAGGGTAAGTATGAGAAAATTTTTGCCTTAGAAAGAAAAGCAAGAGAGAGAGAGGAAGAGAGAGAATTATAGGGGTCCAGTGGTGTATATTCAACAATAATAGCATGTCAGAGGAGCACAAATGGTACACCATACTGTCCTTTACTATCTTTATAGTTCAGAGCAAAAGTGGACAGAGTATCTCATAGATCTAGGTGATGCTAGCAATTTTTTCCTAGCTAAATACAACAATTACACTTACTTTTATATTGCTGTTTCATGCTTATTGAAAAGTTGACTGTTCAAAATGATACTGTCTTAAAGGATACGTTTTTTTTAGGGTACACTTTCATAATTTGCCAGAGATTAGCCAGCTTTAACTGAAGTCCAGACAAATCCACTAATTAAAACTAATGGAGCATCTGTCCCAGCTCTGTTTCCCTCTTCATAATTGTGTCCCCTGCAGAGCTATTAAAAGGGAAAACCAAACTTGAACTGTGTTTTTGTGTGGCTTTAATAATCAGTTGGCTTGTGTCAGAATATTTATTAGTGTTAATTACCCAGACTGACACTCAGATTTCAAGATGATTTTGAGGAGTGAGGTTTAGCTGGATTTTAAATAGTATGATTAGCAGATTTTCAGTTACGAACAAATAAAAATTACTATTTGATATTAAACATGAAATATCCCCATGACAGCTTTATTCAGCAAATATCCTCAATCACCAAAATCAATGAATAATCATATTCAAGACCCATCCACCCAAAACCTACTACTGATTTCTATTAGCTAGAATATTATGAGGTTATGTGGGTCCTGGTTTTCTCCTTGCAAGAGAATAATACTTTGCTCTCGTGTATACTGCACGACTCAAATCTGTAAGAGATTCAGAACTTGAATTAGCATTGTCAATATCACCAGAAGAGTGAGAGTGGCTGAGAAAAAAATTAATTGAGATGGCATAAAATCTAGACAGCTGTTCTAATCACATTTAAGATTTGTCTTACAGATGACTGACCACCAGACATTTAAAACAGAGCTCATCACTATTCTCTCCTGGGTTTTATGACCATTTTTATGTACTTTACCATTATTCCAGATGTGTGCTACTGTCTAATTTCTTTTCATACGTGAAAGCTGAAAAAAGTTTTACACTAAGAGACCTTGTGATCATGAAACATTTTATTTATTGGCTTACTGGGAGGCGACATTCAGCAAACAGAACTATGCTGGCATGGCCATGAAACTGGTCTCCAGGTCACAGCAGATCTAAGTCATTCTTCCCTGTAAAAGTCACTTTTCCTCTGAGTACATACAGAGGTTTGATTTTGTCACTTCTGAAGCCTACATGAATTTAACTTAATGTAAGACTATTGTTAGAGTTGGAAAGAAATTAGATGTCCCAGACTCTGAAGAATTTCAGTGTCACATCTACTTTAATCTCAGTCAGTGGTGAGAACTGTCTGATTGATTCATTTCAAAATATTAAGTTTTCAATTGCATTATCATATTTTTTTATTTAATTTAAGCTTAAAAAAAACCCACAAAAAAAAAAAACCCAAGCCCAAAAGTTTTAAGTGGAAAATTCCTATTCAATTTGGGTTTTTAAGATATAAGCAGGGGCCCTGTAAGTTGAAATGTACACTTTCTAGTAAATATAGCATGAATGCTTTTAAGTCAATATGGACTCTGATGGTATTAAAAATGCAATAAACATTCCTCATTTTAAGCATAAGAAATATAAAAAATCAGTAACAATCCTAAACTGAACATACTTATAATGAATGTTATTGGTGCTCACAGTACAAATCAACATAGAAAATCAAAAGCTTACTCTCAGAGTGATCAGTATGAAAAATGGTTCCAGTTAGCTTTGATCCATCATCATATCTTTCTGACTTGGAAACACTTTACATCTTCAAAACTGGTCAATGATTCACTCCACAGTCTTTAAACAAACATCAATATCTGTAGAGATCCTCAGTGCTGTAAGAAGAAACCTAATTTTCAATTGTAGCAAGCTGTAACAGAGATAAAAGATAAAAGAGCAAATTTTCAGGACTAATATCACATCAAAATAAGATGCATGTCTTTATACTCAATGACTTGCTGTAATTTTAGACTATTGACTACTTCCATGGAGCATTTTTGGATGCTGTCCATCTTCACAGTGCATTACTTTTGCAATGCATACACTTCACTAAAACATTTAAAACCGTTCTCCCTAATGTAATACAAAGATGACATATGTTATTACCATTATCTAGCTACTCTTTTGCCAACTACATCTGTGATGCAAAAATGTTATTTAAAGTAAGCATAATTTCTCCCTCTCAAAACAAATTGCTATTTGTTACTATGGTCACAATCAGTGATAGAGAGTGGCTATACCCAACTAAGACAGGCATCTGTCATTACTCACTCTAGAACTGAACATGTGATATTGGTCCTTGTAGAAAGTCCTTTTTTTTTTTTTTTTAAACATGAAATAAACTGAGTATTTTAGCAAATGCCATGCCAAGTTCTGGCATAATAAAAAGCAATACTTGCATTCTTTTCAGTCATTGTTTTCTGCGTAAAACTCTTGACGTGTGAAGAAAAAATACCAATACCTAAGAAATGCAAGTAAAAGTGGTGTAAATTGGCATATTGATACTGAAAAATATGACCATTCTTGAGGACGATTACATTTTCAGGTAACTTGGAAGAGAGGGCAGACTGGGGTAACATAAAAACTAGTTGTATTTCCTCAAACTACATTTCCAGTCACATATGTCCTGAAAATGAATTGCCAAAGCAGAGCATTTAGATTTTTACAATATGATAATATCTGTTCTTACAGATAAAGTTGGATTAATAATGAAAAAAAAAAAAAGAAAAAAAAGAGATATTAACAATGTGGACATTTTAAACTGCCATCATTTCACTTTAGAATGAGCATCTGGCTGAGATATATGGGCCAATCAAATCCTTAAACTAATTTTTTTGCAGCTTGTTTGCATATCACTAAATTTCTGTGTAATTCAACCCTCATCTTGAGATGTTTTTTAGGGGCAAACAGTAAAAGGGAAGTCCTTTCTTTTTCAGTGGAACAAACTGGATTGATTTAGCCAAAGCTGGCAAAAATTATATAAAGTGAGTATTAACCAAATTGTGATAGTAGACTGAAGGAACCATATGTTGGTCCTGATACGATGAAAAAAACAGACTCAATATTTGCAATTTGTGAAAATAAAAGCCATAGTAGTTTGAATTTGGATTCTTATTTTGTTAGTGTCATGCTGTAGCAGTGACAGAGTTAATCTTAGAAGATAATGAATCTTTGAAATTTCTTCATGGATGCTTTAAAAATAATACTTTTCTGTATGCATTCACCAAGAGAAAGAAAAAAACATACAGAAGTATTAGTAGTTCTTCCAACTGCTTTGTAAGGTGCATGTATCGTCACGTCTACATGAATACTGAGAGCAAACCAATTGAAGTAACTGGTCATTCTTCCTGTTACAAACAATCTAGATAGATTTCCTTCTGCACAGGTCTGGAAGACAGAAGACGCGCATCAGCGTGCCCTATTTCTTCTCCAACTTTATAAAAGCTAAGTAGTAGGTACAAAAATGCCATGTTAAAGTACAAAGTGTCCCCTTCTAGCCCTCAGAACACACATAAACCTGCTGTCAAAAGTACAAATATTATGTAACTTGTGCATTGTCTCTATGTCTGGTTTGCTGCTTGGCAGAAAGAAATCGGCTTTTACCTGTCAAAGGAAATGTCTCTCCAGTGGTATTGCATCCAGATTTTATCAGTCTGGAAAAACTTTAGCTTCCATAAAAATATTAAGCCCACCTCTGATCTCACAGAAGATAACTAGTAAGACTAAATTTCCAAAAAAATTAGCAGCAAATGTTACCTGCTTTATTTGCAAAAATGATTATATTGACCAAGTGAAAAACCTTCTTTGGAATCAGCAAATTCTTGTTTCTGTACCTCAGCAAGTTAGCAACAAATGAGAGTGGAAAAATACTACTTTCACATACATTGTAGGAAAAATGTATAAATCTGTACAGATGATTTTTTCTGAAGTTCTATTTGTGCTTTGAAATACTACTAGTAATTGGAAAGACTAGGTATTTGTATTTTGTTTCTTAAAAATATCTTTTTCAGTGCAAAGGTTCTCTTGGACACACTTTATATTAAGGCTACATTTATATGTAGCTTATCAACTTTCAACAATTGTTATTGCAGCTGGTTAATTGCATGTTACAGCATCTGACTGGAGAAAGTTTTGTAATAAAACAGATTGATAAGCAGTTGCAACACATTTTGCAGATGAGCTTATATGTAATTAAAGCACATGAGCTCCACTCTGCAGTATGCTTATTACATTCTACGTTAATTATTTATTAAACTTCTTCAAATTGTACTGCTATAATGAAGTACAAATTGTACCATTATTCACAGATAGTACAAAGGCTATACGTGCAAATTTAGTTGCCAAGCTTATTTTTTTATGAGTTTAAGGATCTTATTGTCAATTATAAGAAAATTATTCTTCAGAACATGTTTAACCTTAGTGATTTTATATTGATAGAATATCTTTCTTGAACATGAAAGTAACAGGAGCACACGCTTCAAAATTTAACAGATTTATATTAAGGCCACTTAGAACTGTATATTGAAGAGGAAAGAGGGGCCAGCACTTTCTCATGACCTTTAGTTAGGTAATTGTTACAGACAATGGGATTACGGTACTGAAATCTCTGGGCCAGAATCACTTTCCTTCCTTCCATGAGTTGTTGCAATTCGTATAAATCTGTTTACTTTTCAAGATATTCTAGTACATACATTTTCATGTTGAAGAATACCAACGATACTCATCTACTTTTCCTTTCTATCATGACATCTCAGTGGAATATACCTTTGCTAAAAGCCTTTGAGCAAGGTCATTTTTGACCTGTAAAGGAAGAAATTGGAGCCACAATGTTCTTCCTTGCTCTGAGGAGAAAAGACATCTTTTCAGCCATTTTAGCAGTTCCAGCCACTTCCTTGACAAGCACAGTTGTCTTGTATGGTCCACTCAACTTGTCTGTCTTCCCAGCAGCAAAAGTGCAGGGTGATGAAGCTCAGGGGAGAATTGGTACCTTTCAGTGAATCTTCTTGCATGACCTTCTTGCTGCTTTCTTCACAACAAATACATAGTGTTGATCATGCACAAAAACGGTGCTCAAATTTTTTGTAGCACCTGGAGGCCATATTGCCTTAAAGTCTGAGATAAGCCCATATCACAGCGATCCAATCTTCTTTCAAAATTCTTTTGATGGTTTAAATATTTTCACAAAGATAAACACCAGTTGTGAAATGCGTTAAATACAGATCTAAATTCCCAAGGCATCTGAGTTTATTCAGACGTAGATTATTGTTGTAGGTCCATCTCTAGTTATGTTTTAATTAGGTTTTCAAAACTGAGACAGAGAAGGGGGAAATATTTGTTTAGAAAACAAACACGGTATTCAATCCATGAACAGAGAAAAACAGGCATTCACAAGAAAACTTCAGCTTTTCACGTCTTAATCCAGACCCCAAATTCACTGATATGATTTATATAAAAAATGTAAGACATTTTCCACAATCAGAGCAAAATGAAAGTCAAATTGACCTCAACTGACTTGCATCAAACAGGTCTAAAGCCTGATTTCTTGGAGCAGAAAAAGTGCAGTAATCCCAGACATTTTCTTTTTTCCCTCCCTCTCCCTCAAGAAAATAATTATTTTCATAGGAAGAATGATTTTCAAAAAGAAACTTTACACACGGTTTACACATCACAGTAGTCATGGTAACTTGATCTTAATGTTCAGACATCTTGATAAAAAAAGACATACATAACAGGAGGCAAACTACAAAGCCTGTCTTTAGAACAGCTCTTAAATAACTTCCCTGAGGTAAATGATGATGCAGGTTTTGTTCCTGTTATATGGTTTGAGCTGTTTCCCTCTGTCCTGGGTCTGGCGGGGATAGGGTTAATTCTCCCCAGGACCTAGCAGGGACACAGGTACTCCATCCCAAGGGAGCCATGCCCAGGGGGCAGCCGGAGCCAGCCGGGGAAGGGGAGGAGGAAGTCCCCCCGGGGGAGCAGAGCGGTCGGGGGCGTCCCGGGTGCGGTCGGCGAGTGGCGATATCGTAATTGTGGTTGTATATTCCTCTGTCCGTGTTACTGTTGTTTCTTGCTCCCTTTGCTGTTCTGTTAAATTGCCTTTGTCTCAACGCACCAGTTTTGCCTTTTTCTTCCCATTTTCCCCTCCCGGCGGCGGCGGCGGCTCCGATCTGCGCGAGCGGCTGCCACGTGGCGCTTTGTGGCCGTCTGGGGCCGAACCACGACACCCTCGCAGTGTCAAAGCAGTGCGTTTGCTCTAAACTCTTTTTAAAGTGTTTAGCTACATGTTTTTTTCAGTGGAGAGTAAATATTAAAACCTAGGTATCCATGTTTAACTCCTACAACGTATAACTAACTGGAAGAAGCTTGATTTTCCACCTTGCTGCTTATCCCCTTTCATCCATGGGTTTCCCTATAAGGGGAAAAAAAAAAACCAGCACGTGCGTAGTGGTGATTTCTAGAAATGTTTCCATTTCTTTCTATGGATGGCCAATTAGGTGTTAAAATCCAAATTTCCAAAGTATTTTGTTGCCTTATTTCCAACAAAACTGAGTGGAATTAGATACTCGGATATATTTGAGTCTCTGGGATGAATTACTTATTTAAGAAAGTGTAATTCCTAAAAGGATTTGGCTTAACTGATGCTCAGGTAACAATCTCCTCACTTCACCTGTCTGTAGACTATCTAAAGAACAACCTAGAAGTTTTCAGTTCGATGAGGTGGGAAGATAACCTCCACTTGAATATTTAAAGTTGATTTTTCCCTTCATCCACAAGCTTGTCTATTAATTAGAAATGCTTTTCAATAGACAGATCACTACATCTGAGGTTAATGGGAGTCATGAAAAGACATTCAGACAATACTGAAATAGTTAACACAATCTTAAGCAAATACTGTTATTTTACCTTAAAACTCATACATTATTTGAAAACTCATTGAAACACATAAATTTACAGGTTTACCACACTGCCACTAATTAACAGTCAGAAAAGGATGAGAATTATTTACACCGTAACCTAGATTCTCCATCTAGTTAACATGCACATTATATTCCCTCACTCTCAAAGAGGAGTGGACTGCTGAACCTCTTACTTGCCATTGCTCAAATAGATTGGACTATGACCACATGTGTGAAATTTTGAAAAGTATTTAAAGTGTTTAGTTTTCTTGATTTCTTAAATAGATAATGGTGAAACTCAGAGATCAGTCCTCAGCTGGTATAAATTGCAGTAGACTGGGAAGAGCAGCAATGTGATGCTTAACACCTGCTGGGCTCTGGCCCTGAAATGTCATCACCTCAGAAATAACTATCCCTGTGCTATCAGTATGAAAAAAAAATATTTTCTTTTTCCTACTCTTAAAGAAACTTCTTCTTAGTCAGAAAAAACCTTCTCCCTAAATTTCTTTTTTCTTTTCTCTGAAAGTAGAAAAACTGTAGAAAAAAATGTACTTTGTGACTGAGGCATCAATAATTAAATAAATTAAGTACTCTATGGGTTGTATTAAAAGACAGGTCAAAAACAACTGGGCTGTTTACCCAGCTCACAGTCCTATAGATTGGGAATGGATGGATAGCAAGTGAGTGAGCAAGCAATTCTGAGGAAGTATGTGTGGTAGCTGCTGAATATGTTTAAATATTAATAAATAAAAGTCAAACAAAGAAACCAACCTAGAAAGAGGGGGGGGTGGGGTGGTAATTGGTTAACGATGGTTTGCTAACTTTTTTCTTTTTTTTTTTCTTTTTTTTTTTTGTGTGTGTGTTTTGGTTTGGTTTGCCTTTTTTTTTGACTAACCCAAACCAAGAATTTTGGGGCCATGATTTTCACAACTGGCTGCACAGGTTTTTACTACTTGCCTGATATTTTCTGAGAAGATTGTCGATACGACAATGTTATGACGTTCATAGAAACAGATTCTCTGTTAAGGTTTCTGATTATAAAGAGTAACAACAGAAGAATTGCTATGTAAATTTAAAAAAAATTGATCCGTGTATTTGATAGCTAGTAAGGAAATGAAAATAATTACCAGCCCCCCAAATACACTTGTATAAACTTATCTCCTGTTAATTCTTATTTTGAGATTTAGAATCAGTAGAGTAACAGCAAAATATATGCTTCCCTGAGAATGCATATAAAAGAGAGGGTGCTGAAGATATTATTTCTTTTTTACTACAAGATTACAATTTAAAGCCCAAGTTTGCATTCCTAGCAACCTTGGTAATGCAGGCTTCTTATAAATGTACTGAATTTCTCCAGGGTGCTGTGATCACAGCACTAGACTAATGCAGAGTGTACAGTTATGACAGCTCTTATAATTGCTCCTTTGCTCCAGCACATTTTCTGTCATGGGTGATAGCAAAACTTTGTCTTTATATCTTATGGAATGATTTGCCACATTCTTTCCAAAATATAATTAAGTCATTTACTAACTCTCTGCCTTCTCGTGCTTCTTCATCTGTTTCTCCTGGTAATACAGAAGTATTTGTTGGGTATTTAAATAAACAACACCTCTACAGATGATCTGGTTTCTAGAATTTATTTCACTTTTGGCCTTCTTTGTGGTGTGTGAGGCAGTGGTGAGTCCTTGACAGATTGTAACAGGTGTATTGAGAACTGTGTTAAGTCTCACTGGTTTACAGTCATTGCAACCCTATTAAAATCAATGCAGACGCTCACCCCATTATTAAGCTGTCCTTTAAGGTTTATTATTGACAGTACCCATTGATAGCAGAAATATGAAACAGCAGCAAAGTGCCGAAGGTACTATAAATCTTTGTATGAGTCTGATGGAATTATCACGAGACAGAAAAAATAACTTAAGTCTCACAGCAGACTGGAATCCTGAAAAAGTCTGTTTGCTCTTACTGGAAGCAGATCATTGCAGAAGTACATCCACTTGCCGTGAGGAAGAAAAGGCATCACTGGCTCCACAATGTGTACCTACCGGATTATTTGACTGAAGTAAGGCTTCATTGCCAACAGGTAAATAAATAAACCTTAGTTTCAGTGATCACTTACTTGTCTTTCACAAATGTCTGGGAAGCATGTAAAACAAACATAATTTAGGTTCTTTCTTACTCTATCAGAGCATCATTCTCCTGGTACTTATATGTTTTCTTGTCTGCATTTTGAAGTTGTCCATGTCTTTCTTGTAATCCAAAGGCTATTTTTCACCAATATTCCTTTCTTTCCCCCTTACCAATGGAGATGTCATTATTCATGTTACTGAAAATGCTTTGTCCCGTTTCAAATTAACGTTTTCTGCAAAATGTTATTTCATTTTCATTTGATTAAAACCAAATGGAATTTGCAAGTGGAGTTTACATCCATGTCTAGAATGGCATAGTAGACAAGTAAAACAAATATGCTTTATTTAATTCTCACAGGACTTGATATTTTTCAAGTAGCTGATGCTTGAAAACATCCATATGTATCAACTGATGAACTTGAAAAAGCTTAAAATTAATTTGCCTCGGGAAAGCAAAGAACAAAGTGAAACAACATGCTTGCAAGCTCAAATTGCAGAGTACACACACCTGGGCTAATGACAATGCTTTGGTGTTTTGCCATGACAGCCTTTTTACCACTTTCTTTGCAATGGAAAATATCAAGTCATTATAAGCTGATAAACAGTTCTATATGGATGTGAGTGTATATACGGGAGGGTGTGTGTGGGGGCAGACTGTGTGTGTGTAAAAACTGGCATGTAGAAATGCCAACAATTAAAAAAAATCATACAAACATTGTCAGAGATGCCAGCTACCCAATGATCTACCAGATGATAGGGGAAGAAAAAAGGAGCACACAAAAGTTACACAATGTCATTATCACGTCTAAGGTTAAACGAGCTAACGCAATATCCTAGAAGCATCAGTACCTAGAAATTAATCTCTTACAGCCATCACTGGGTTCCTATACATGTGGCTCTAACTTACAGCCAAAGTCCCAATATTTTCAATGAAAGTGAATGTGGGGGTAAAGGGATGGAGAACATATAACTTAAATATTGGACCACCGCCAGCATCTTCTAATTAAGCAGGAGGAAGAGTGTAAAGAAAGGAGTCTTTAGTATCAGCACAGGTTTCTGCAATGCTGAGATCCATTTGCTTCTGTAAATAGCAAATGCCACAGAAAAAGGCCACACAATCTCTTACTTGTGGTTTCTGAGTCAACTTTCTAAAGCCCTGGTGACTACTGAGGAGGTATTTTTGAGTTTATGATTCAGTATCCTGACTCTCTTTCAGGACACAAGGCAAGTTGTCTACTGCTGTATCTTCCTATGCCAATGACTGAAACATTCAACATGGGAGTATTTGACATTTCCATCAAAGATATTTGGGAGTTACCGATGACCAAATGTCACTGAGCAATGGAAAGTTACTGAAATACATAGCTATGGTGAATGTTAATGTAACAACCAATGAATTAAAAAATACAAAAACAAAAGGATTCTGATATTAGAAGATGGATTAGTATTATGGATAATTTGTTTTCATTTAGATTGTTTCAAGTAGTCTTAAAGAATTAGTTTCTGCTTGTATGTTGCGATCTGAAAGTCAGTACAGGCGATGCACAAATATATATATATGAGACGTGTGTGTAGAGAGAGATATATATATATACACATACGCATATATAGATACATATACACACAGAGGAGATGTGATGATAATGCACAATATCTGAAAAGGGCTAGTAAATTCTGTACTAAGCATGGGTGCTAATGCCTGTCTATGTAGAAGAGACTTCCGAGAGCACATATGAAATGCATGCTTTGAATGGCAGTTTTGGTGGGAAAGGGAGAAGGGAAAAATGTTGGGAAGGGCTTTAATATTTTTTTAAAGAACCAGAAAATGGTCTCAGGGATAAAATCCATCTTTCAAATGACAATGTTAAAACAAGGTGAACAAGTATTAAATGAAAAGACAATAAAATAAATCTGAAGTCTTCATTGTTTATATAGAGTATTATTTTTAATGGAATGGTTACCATCCCATTTCTGTTAATGAGGATGGGGATACAGAAAGGGACCTCCATGCCTTGCAGATTCAAGCACCTTTTTGCAATAATAAATATATTAGCTACAGCCAGTGGTTACTACCACACAGTCTCCACTCTCTGGTATATTCCATCTCATATAAATTGTTACTGGAGGAGTACAGAAATAACAAATAATAACTCAATAAGCAATTTTTTTTCCAATAACCTAGTGCTGGTCTTGATCCTACAAATGATTTACAATCATAATTTTATAGGTGTGCTTGTTAAATGTCTCTGTGGTGCTGCTTCCATGAATGAAGATACTCTAAAGTCAAACATTTGCAGAATCACTAGATAATAAAATCTTCAGAGGCTTGCTCCAGTTTATGTGATTAGCAAGAAAAGAACAATTAATTAAATTCTGTATTTTCTTTTCTTACAATCTAATATTCTCATTCAGAATATGGCTCTGTGCAGGTTGACTTCTTGTACCTTACAACGAACCCTTTTGGCTCCCACTGAATGCTTTAAGGTTTTAAACAGTCTTTTTCAAAATAGTTCAAATCAGGGAGAAAACCAGGAAGAAAACCTGACTTCTTGCATCCCTGACTGTTCAATGTCAATATCAATATTCTTTAAAGGAGAAGGGTAGTTATTCTGATTTATACCAACTAAGCAACAAATCCTAAGATTAGACAAAATTGTTCAGGTTTATCTTTTCTGTTTCTTCATCAGAGAAATGAAGACAAGAATGCCCATCTAATTAATCTTTTCCTCACAATTTGTTGAAGGTCTCATTCGAGACAAGAAATTAATTTTCTTTTAAGTGCTAAAAACAACAGGAACAGATTTTCCATGAGGATGAGTTATTCTTGTGATTAATTATTTTCAGTTACTCTTACTTTATATACTGGATTTAAATACAATGTAGCCTTCCTCTTCATCTCTCAGCTGGCCTGACTCAAAACCACATGAAAACAATTTTATCTTGCCATATGGCTATTTAAATAAAGTGATATAGAAAAGTTCAACTCAAAGCCTGAATGCTTAATGTGAGAACACTTCTTTGTAGCTAAATTGTGCTTCGCGATGGCACAATGCATTTAATCTGAAATGAAAATGCCACATAGAAAACAAGCTTACAATTAGAAAAAATAAAATATATATATGTAAAAAAAAAGACTCTCTGTAGATATTTTTTTCCCCGAACTTTGAGGAGAATAACAGTCTCATGCCTTTTACCATGCCTTTTAATTACTGAAATGCTTCTCAAGGCAGAAGAAAACAAAGGTACTTGTAGCTTCTAGTTTTGCAATTCTTTGGGGAAAAAAACGTTTTCCTATATATATTTGTGTAATGTAGCACCCCTTACAAATAGGTGCAACTCTCTAAGCAGTGTGGATCACAGAAAAAATAAAATGTGATATCAGGAAGCATGTTTGCATAGTTTGGAAGCAAGTTAAAGAACTTTGTGTTCTATTACACTGATCTAGGTAAATATACTAACTTCATCCTTTTATAAGAAGAGTGAAAGATTTTGTAGGGTGAACAATACATCCTGCATTGATACAGTTGTACTATACCTCATGTACCTGTTAGGCAATTCTATCAAAGAAAACATGCTTGTCTCACAAGAGAGACAATTAATCAGTGATTTCAGCGTACTTGAGCACCTTGTTTCCATGGTCTTTATTGAAAATTAATAAATCCTGCATAAATATCTGGAAATTTCTTCCTTTTTAGGCAGTGGCACAATTTGAAATATGTATGTAAAGGTTGTACAAGGTGATGAAGCATACAATAGACAAGGTTAGAGTTTTTTTTTATACTTAACATTATAGAAACTTGGGACACAGCTTCCTTTAATTTTTAAAGCCTCAAACCTGTATTTAAACTTTTTTTTTTTTGTAGCTCAGAAATTTGGCTCCAATAACTGATTACCACGTTCTACAAATACTAGATAAACGTCCTCAGCTTTCTGCCTGAAATGTTTGTGTATGAAGAGCTGAAGTCATGCTCAGATTTGACTACGTACTGAAACAAAATACATCAATGTACTGAAATGAAATACACTGTAGACCCAACTGAGGCAACAACAAAATAATTAAATGGATGATTTAACTTTGTCTGTCTTTAAGTCTGGTTGAGTCTTTATAATGTCTAGAGAAGACTTGCAGTAGAATGTCACCTCATTTAATTAGAGTGGGAAGCAGCAAGGGGAAAACCAGTATTGTTTCTCCTACCTAGAAACCTTTGATGGTGTAGGGAGCTAGTCTGAACATTAACCAAGACTTTATTTTTCCTTTATGTCTAAGTGTTCCTAAACCATAGGATAGCTGTGTTTCTACAATCCATTCATCATCACCAGCAATAACTATCTCCAGAGAGTTGCAAACAAGTTGAGATTTTGAAATTAGTTTTCGTGGTGATGATATATGATGTAAGAATATGACAGCTTGATTGCCATAATAATGGAACTGCCAAGCTTTGGCAGGGAGAGAAGCAGAAGAAGGGAGAAACATGAAATGCATTGCAATTTAAATTCTGGTGTTGGTCCAAGAGTGCTTTAATTTTACTCTACTCCCAGAACAAGGAGAAAAAATTTTTTTAAAGCCTTCTGATGCTAAATGACACTTTGGAGATGTAAACTTGTTATCTCACCCACAAATTTCTCCATACCTTGTATTCATGTTTTACTATGTGAGTTTTATTAGTCCTGGACTCATTATTTTTACCTTAAGAAAATATTCTTATTTTACCCTAATTGGTTTCCCCACTACAAATAACAGAAAATAAAAGCTTTACACTTCCCTGTAGCTTGACAAGTATTTAAAGAACTTTGATGGGAAAATATAAAGTGAGATAGATTACAGTTGTTTTTCTTGGGTAACTGTCATATTAATAATTGTTGTTTGCGAAAGTAAAAATGATGACAATCTTACATTTATACACAACACATTCGAACAGAAAATGATCCTCATGTGTCCTGTAATATACATATATATGTAAAATATACATTTATTATATATAAGCAACAGAATTCTGCGTTCCAATCAAATGTACTAATTACTTGGTAATGTGAGGAAGATGAAGAGTAATTCCTGTAGAGACAAACTGCAGGTAAAACTCTAAGTAAGTAGAACATAATTTCAGTGTTGTAATTCCATTGAAACAACAACGTCAATATTCCCTTGTGAAACGTCCACTGTCTCTTTACTACTTACTACCCAAAGTCTCCACTCCATGGAGTGATACTAAGGCTCAACAAACAGGTAGCAGAGCTGATTTAGCTAAACTGTAGTCATTTCCCCCCGTCCCAGGGTTTTCAAAACTCATTGGTGATGTCTCTCTACCCAGTTCATTACACAGCTGCACAAATTATTGTGCATTATATGGCAGAGAGATCATGGAATCACAGAATCATGGAACTGTTGGAGTTAGAAGGGACCTTCTAGAGATCATCTAGTCCAACTCCCCGGCCAAAGCAGGATTGCCTAGAGCACATTACTCAGGACTGCATCCAGGTGGGTCTTGAAAATCTCCAGAGAAAGGGACTCCACAACCTCCCTGGGCAGCCTGTTCCAGTGCTCTGTCACCCTCACTGTAAAGAAGTTCTTCCTCATATTTGAGTGGAACTTCCTATGTTCCAGTTTGTGCCCATTGCCCCTCGTCCTGTCACTGGGAACCAATGAAAAGAGTCCGTCTTCATCCTCCCTCAAAATGCCCTTTAGATACTTATAAGCATTGATAAGTTCTCCCCTCAGCCTTCTCTTCTCCAGGCTAAAGAGTCCCAGCTCTCTCAGCCTTTCCTCATAAGGAAGATGCTCCAATCCCTTAATCATCTTTGTTGCCCTACGCTGGACTCTTTCCAGTAGTTCCCTGTCTCTCTTGAACTGGGGAGCCCAGAACTGGATGCAGTATTCCAGTTGTGGCCTCACCAGTGCAGAGTTAAGGGGGAGAATGACCTCCCTTGACCTACTGGCCACACTCTTCCCTATGCAGCCCAGGATCCCATTGGCCCTCTTGGCAACAAGGGCACATTGCTGGCTCATGGATAGTTTACTGTCCACCAGGACCCCCAGATCCTTTTCTCAGACGTGCTTTCCAGCAGGTCCATCCCTAACCTATACTGGTATCCGACATTCTTCCTCCCCAGGTGCAGGACCCTACACTTGCCTTTATTGAACTTCATTAGGTTATTCTCTGCCCAGCTTTCCAACCTGTCCAGGTCACGCTGGATGGCAGCACAGCCCTCTGGATTGTCAGCCAGTCCTCCCAGCTTGGTATCATCAGCGATCTTGCTGAGGATACACTCTGTCCCCTCGTCCAGGTCATTGATAAATATGTTGAACAGGACTGGACCAAGTATTGACCCCTGGGGGACACCACTGGTTACAGGCCTCCAGCTTGACCCTGGTCCATTAATGACAACCCTCTGAGTTCTGTCACACAGCCAGGACTCAATCCACCTCACTGCCCCCTCATCTAGCCCACACTTCCTTAATTTTCTAATGAGGATGTTATGGGAGACAGTGTCAAAAGCCTTGCTGAGGTCAAGGTAGATGACATCTGCTGCTCTCCCCTCATCCAGCCATCCAGTTATAACATCATAGAAAGCTATCAGATTGGTCAGGAACGATTTACTCTTGGTAAATCCATGTTGACCACTTCCAATAACTTCTTTATCTTCAACGTGTTTGGAGATGACTTCCAGAACATGGCAAATGGACTATTACAGGAGAAGCAACAGGTACTGGAGGTTTACAGTACTTTCTGAATTATGTCCCAGAGTATTAATTCATGGACAAGTAACAATGATATAGAGATACTCCAAATGTGTCACTGCCTTGTTTAAATACATTTCAGATGTGATTTTCAGATGTGTTTAAATATATTTAGCTCAAGAAATGACATTGATAAAATCAAACAATAGAGAAGAAACATCAGTGAGTGCATTCAGATTGGAAGGTCTGAACTCCTCTGGGAAGCTATGTTACCTGTAGCAGTCATCCCTTAAAATCATGATTCTGCTCGCAAGATGAACAGCTTGCTAAGTTACAACATGATTTGTGTGCATCGCTGCTGTATCTCTTTGTATCTCCTGCTGGTACTGCAAAGACCTGATTCTGCTTCATTATGTAGGTGAGATCCAAGAACAAGTGTTAATGGTGGTGCACGAGTACTTTATCTCCTAGATTGAATCCCAATATACATATACTGAAGTTCTTATTTAAGAAGTCACCATGAAAAAGGAGACTTGAATTTGGATATCATGACCAACAATCTCCAGAATGAAGCAATTCATAAGGATTGTGAATGCCTAGTATTGCTATTTCTGTTGCTTTAGCTGAATAATAATGTCAGTATTCTATTCAGTGCTGCAGCCTGCAACTGTTACATAGCATAAATACCGGGGAACAATAATGGGTCACCCTCTTTAAGTAACAAACAATGGGTTAATACCATCACAAACAATGGCAAGCAGTGTGGTCAGTGTGGTCTTCCTCTCCCCATTATAACATAGGCTGTTTGAACAGTAAAAGAATCTCGATTAACTTAGTGACTACTAAATAATATATGGTGGTTGAGCCTGTCAATATTCACTGACAAGGTTATCAGCAAGATGTCAATGAGATCTGGTGGCAGAGTGAATATGTTAAAGAGTTTGATGGCTTCCAGCCAAGAAATGATAGAGGGGAGTGTGGCAGGGATAGATGGTAAGCTATTGTACCACTGAGGAGAATCGGAAGAGAAGGGAAAAAATTGCACAAGCCCCATGTTTGCTTGAAGAAGATTTGTTTGGTCACAGCAAGAAACTGATAATCAGTTAAATCAATTAAATAGGAAGCAGCCTGTGTTCCCCATGTTCCTTCTACTGAAGCCCAAAGGAAGTTATGTCATTGACTCCAAATGCAGTAGAGCTGGCTACATAGTAGCTAGGACAGCTCTTAAACAACAATCACACAAAATCTCTCCATGGTTTGTGTATGGCTTAATTTTGTAAGAAAAGATTGCAAAGACATTTAAGCACTCCACTTAATTTCATGGAGGAGGAGATGCATAGAAACTTTCAACAAAATATGTCCTTAAGTTCTTTGCAATCTTTCAATACCTTTGAGACGTAGAGAACTGCTACTACTTCTCACTTAGGAAATAAACAATGCACCAAAGAACTAAAAGACAGCTCTTTAAGGTGTTTAAAGATAAAAATGTGAGATTTGTCAAAAGCAGATGACAGCTAGACATGTAACTTAAAGATATTTCAATCATTAGAAATCAATGGAAATTAAATGTGTAGATGCTTCAAAAAATACCATTAGATCATTAGTCACAGCCATACGTTTCAAAAACCTGGTGTTGTGTGACTTTCTAGTGTCACAGAGGAACTCTGTAAATAGTAGCTGAAACTCGTCCCTGAAAATCTGCATTTGTCACCTTTCCTGGAGCCATTGGCAGTATAACTAACTCACTTACTAACTAAAGTCAATGCCAGTGTAATAATATTTCATCACTAATTCATATAAAGATATTTAGCTGAAATCCTTACGGTCATAAAAAGTCTTTGCCAGAAAGATGTCCCATTTCTTCTTGTGCTTTGACTAAGTCTTGTGGATTTGTGCTACATAAGGATTTGGCAGACTAACATTAAATGATGTCTCATGCATGAACAGAAAGTCTTATGGAATCTTCTGCTCTAAATGTTTCAGAGGTAAAGAAATCCTGACTTCAGAGAGTTATCATTTTTTTCTTCATAGAATATTTTTACTCTTTTTCTTTCAGTCCCATGTGCTGAGCTATTCCTCACAAATCTCTTGCCACCTGAACTTCTCTGTTTCATAATCTTTCTTCATCCTGTAATCTATCTCTCTGATCTCCTATCCTCTTACTACAGTTTTCTTTCCTATTGCCTCTGCCATTTTCATTTTCAGCATGCCTCATGGTTTGCTTTTGGTCTCACAGTGATTCCTCTTTCCTGTTCCCTATATTCATAATGTTTCCTAAAAGCCATGAATGACAAAGATGTCTGAAAAAATCCAGTATGCCTCTTTGTTCTCCACAAAACCACGTGAACAAAAAAGTGACTGCGTTTCAAAAGGATAGGGAACACAATGCCCTGCACTCAGAGGAATAGGTTATGGTTTATTTTACTTTGAGTAAAGAACTTCATTGAGAGTGGCAGGAACTGAAGCACCTTAGAGATTACTGTTTGTTCCAGCTGAATTGTCATTGTCACTCTGCAATCTGTGACCTGTCTGTGCTTCTTACTGAAGTTGTCTCATAATTACCAAAGCTATTGTGTTCTGAACCTTGTGAGTACTGTCATAAAGGGCACTACTTGGGTTGTCCAGCTGGCAAATAGAGTCTGGCCCTAACAAGAGCCTTGGGTGTCCTGTTCTGCAGGTGACATTGATTGGATGTGCTGTAGGGAAGAGATGACATTTTAAAGGTTTGAATATGTAAATGTTTTTTTTCCCCACAGAAAGGATAGCCTTATGAAATGTTGCAGAAATGTCTCTTATAGCTAATCAAAAAAAAAAAAAAAGAAAGGAAAGGAAAGGCTCATACATCCTCACATACTGTATCTCTGAGACAAGAAGCAAGGAGGCGCTAATAGTGGAATGACCTGTGGTAAACCTGAGTGTTGAAAACTATCTTGACCACTTACATCTTCTTTCCTTTTAAACATGTAGGCACTGATTGGCTTTCATGTATTAATTGTGTGTGTGAAACAGTTTACTGAGTTGGTACAGTTATGCGGGTTGGCAAGCTCTCTACTGTCCCCCTGTCTGGTGTCATATACTCAGCAACTCCAGTCCTTCTTCCCACCAGACCAGCAGGTTCCTGAGATTTTTGGTCTCTCTCACACTCTTTTCACATCTTCCTGCCATCAGTGGGGGTGATTAGTAAGCCTTTCCTCTGCACTGGTGTTCATCTCACTCTTCCCTTTCCTTCTTGCTTCGCGTAGCTGTAGACCTATCAAGACTTGTTAAGTTGCAAACATGTAAGTACTTCACTCCTGGGGTTTCCCTGCTGCCAGGGTTTCATGCTTTTGAATGGTAAAACCACAGACCTGTGGGAGAAGCTCACGAGCCTCCTGAAGCCCCCACACAGGTGAGTTGCTGGATCTGTTACCTGCACTCACCTGTGTTCAGTGTTTAGGGTATAGTGCAACAAAGCAGCTGCTCTGTACTTCAAATAGGGATGCACCTTACTGTCAGATCATGGTCAGAATAAAGTTAATATGTGAGGAGCCAGTGGAAAAGCAAACAAACAAAGTCCCAACATAAAAGCTAAACTTTTTTTCATCTTTTTGTAACAGTAAGTGAAAAATTATAAATCCATTTTTTGTATCAGTATAGGTGTGAGAATTCAATAATTTACTTCCTTTCAACCAGATTAATCATTGTTTTCCATTGCAGAAGTAGTTGGCACTAGTAATAGAAGAATAGAGATGAGCAAGCAGAGACAAACTGAGCCCTCATGAAACCCAACTGTAAGAAAAAAAAAACGTTCAGCTAACCCGTATAACTGTGAGCCAACAGGCACAACACATTTATTCTTTAACCTCAAGACACCTTCCCAGATGCCCAATCAGCATCTTGTTTCCCTTTTAATAGTAGCCACCCTGCAGATAGTTTTGCATTCTGCCACGCATCAGGCATGTAACTTTATTTGGTTTGTTCCTTGCTAGCTGTTCAGTCATTTAGCTTTAGCACTGAGATTCCAAGAAAGCATCAAAGCATTGCAGAAGTGATGAGATATGAACAGTCCTGAAACTAGACATTGCCAGTCTGCTATTTTAAAATAATTACAAGGGATGCTGATATTAAAAAACAAGCTTTGAAATATTATTAAATAAACAGCTTAGCTCTTATGATTCTAAAAGAGTTAAGAAAAACAAAGCAGAAGTAGAACCAAAAACTTTTCTGCTTTACAATGCCCTGTCATTGCAGCTTTATAGGAACTGTCCTTACCAGATATTAGGATACTGTCTTCTTAATGATAGATTTTATGTTTCATTTAGTGATGTCAAACATAAGATGTCATAAGATGTCAAAATGAAAACCTTGAAGACTGAGCTATGGTTTTTGAACTAGGCATCATTTTTTCACCAGTGCAGCACTGAATGGCCCATGGCAGTGTTTGAACATCCAAATTTTCTACTGCGTGTCCTAGCTGGGTGTTTTGATTGACAAATGCTGAATCTGAGGCCATACAGACAGAATGCTGAGAAGCACTTTGGCTTAAAGTGAACACAGGTGCTGAGGGCTAAACAATTTTTCAAATCAGGCTTTCAGTTTGGCAACCAGAATTAATGAACACTCCTGAAAATACAGGCTTAAATGATCAAAAGAACAAATGCAACCGACAGAAAAAACGTCACTGTGCCACCTTGGAGGCCTGTCTCAGAGACATCAAACAGAGAGATAAAGAATTTTTGCCCTCTCTTCTAGTATTGTGACCAAAGGCATTAGGGAGTTTAAACCATCTTGTGTATTCTTTTACATCTTCATCACACTATCCAGTTGAAACAAGTATTAAAGATGATGCGTGTATTTGTGTATAGGTTACATATGTGTACAGGTTACATATGTAGGTTATAATAGGTATATAGATTACATATGTAGCTGTAATACGTAGTAGTATAATAGTTTACAAGTTTTTTATCATTTATATATTTACATAGTTATACATGTGTATGTATACGTATATGTATATATATGTATGCATATGTATAAGTGTGTATATATCTAAATATATATACATGTAGTTTTTAATACCATTTTCATACATATGTAAAGTTGATAGATGGTATTTCATTTGAAAAAAAACCCAAAACTATACAACTGGATTAGGCAAATCCAATGGATAAAAATAATCCTATGCATGTCACTAAACCATCAATTCTCCAATATTTCAACACCAATATGTTTAAAAATATGAATTTGGTGTACATTTAAGGATTCACTTCAACAAAGGTAAGGTGCTTCCAATATGCCGAATTGAAATGCAAGATCTTAAATGGAAGAGAAAGAGAGAATTTATGCACACTCTTTCTCCAGAAGCAAGTAGAATATAGTCATCTTTGCACTGACTTTAAGACTTCACTTTTAACTAAAGTTCACGGTATGGTAATGAGCTGTTGATTTTTGTCTTCTGAAAATGTTTACATCCAGCAGAGAGGCTTTAGACATCTGGCATATGTAAGCATGGTAAAGGGTTATTGCCTAAGGGATAATAAATGAGAGGAAAAACATCCCTCCAAAATACATACAAAGTAATAAATGAGGTTGGTATCTTTAAGGTCAGAAATTGTACATCATCTCTTAAGATTATCTTAAGTTCCCTCACTAGAAAGCACATTAAGAATTAGCTGTCTTAAAACAAGTGTTATAATTAAGCAAATATTTTAATCATCTTTGTAGGAAAAATATGTTGTGAGTTTAAGTCTAGTTCTCTATGCACATCAGTTTTCTGCATACCTCAGTTAAAATCAACAAGATTTAACCCAGCTTGAAAACAATATACTGGGTGACCTTGCAAAACCAACAGAAACATGTTTTAAAGCTTACTAAATAATCACAAAATGCTTCAGACACAGAATGCTACAGCACCATAAAATATATATAATAATTCTTTAGAACACTCCTGTGTAATGAAATAGGACTTCCAGTATTTAGGTCAGTGAACCAATGTATTTGTCTTTCCAAAACAAAAGTGCCATTCCCTGAGAGAAAGGGTAAAGTCAGAAGGGAGATCTCTAGAGGATACCCCAGTGTAGATCAGTGTGAACCTAAGTACATTCTCACAATAGTCATCTAGCCCTCCAAATCACAGTCCATCAGTTACCTAACTTGCAGGAGTTAACACAGGGTTGACATTAGTGACTTTTAGCATTTATAGTTTAAAATCCAGTGTTATATTAACAAGCATATCTTTTTATGGGGATAATAAATATTCAGGCTTGATTCTAATATTTTTGTTGGGTTTTTGGTTTGTGGTTTTCTGTGTGTGGTTCATTTTTTATTGTTGGTGGGGTTTTTTGTTTGATTGATTGTTTTTGTTTTACTGGGTAAGGCAGAGATCAGCATGGAGAAAATCTGAAAACTTTTAACCCAACCAAGTAAGGCTAAATCTATGTGGAGTAAATATTGTGGTATATATGAAGATGAAAGAATGAAATCTGAAAAGTGGTGAGCAGGGTCTAGGCAGTAGGAGAAGGAAGTAGAAGGGCAAAAGGAACAAGATGTTGATACAGTGAAGGGGACACTTTTGAAGCAAACCTGCACTAGCAAGAGATACTTTAAATTATGCCTTCATATCGGATCTATTCTGGGCATAGAGTAGGGATTCTCAAGCTCAGGTTCAGCCTTGAGCTTTTCTCATGGACGTTCATGCATTGTGTATGGGAATTTGTTACACCAGATTTCGATGCCTGGTCCATAGAAATACACTGGTATTTTCCCACAGATTTCTTTGAGGTGTGAAACATGCCATTTCTTTATTGTTTTTCTTTCCATTCACTGCATGAAAGTGTGTTTTTACGGAGACATCATATCACAGAATGCATTCAATTAACAGCTTAGTAAAGACGATTTGTAGTGGTAAAGAGTAATAAACCAACAGAATCCAGTTTTCTATCATACATAGTGCATATCCATACATGATAACTACTAACATCTGTATATAGATGCTAGAAGACATACACTGCATTTTCTGTGCTGGCTAACTACCACTATACCTATTGCTTTATACTCCACCAAAATATCTTTGGGAAATAGTTATGGAAGATTTTCAATTAAAGTTCAGACTTAAAACATTCTTTTGTTCTCTGCAGGTACAAACTGTCACATTCACTCCTTTTAAAAATATATTTTTATCAGACTGTTCCCTTAAAATGTTATCAAAATATAGTTTATAATTAATTGATGGCAGCCTGCCCTTTGGCAAAAGAAGTGTCAATGAGTGTCTAGAGATGTTTTAGCTGAAATATAAATAGAACTAGTGATCTCAGGCAGCATCCATTTCTCTGAAGTGCAGGCTGCATCAACTCTGACATCTATGTAAAAATAAATTGAAATGCAATTGTCTTTGACATAAAGAGCAGAATGAAAACTGGTTTAGCCAGTGTTTCTGCAGTGTGGCAGGTACACTGCAAAATGAACAAGAGAATAAACAGCTCTGAATTCTGTCAAAAGTTGTTCGAATTTTGAGATTAAAGAAGCAGATAGGTGGCTAAGAGCTTTCCTGTCTCAGAAGATCCAGCTTGGAAACAGCCACAAATGCATCTTCTTACTAATCCATCTTCCTCTTTTATTTTACTTTATAGTATTTTCTTTTCAAATCAGTCATGTTTTGGTAAAATATATATAGCTTGAAGAAAATTCTGGCTGAAATATGGTATTAATGTTCTTTCTTCCGGACAATCCATAGCACGCTGGAGATCAAATGCAACCTACTATGGTTCTGGGAAAAATCCACAAAATACATCTGGAAAGTATGAATTTCCACTCCCAATGAATAGTGATCAATTATATCTGAAAACTAGTGAGTACCCTATGAATTATCAGTCATTTTACTACCACTAATGTCATCTCACAATCTGAGGCAAAGAACAAGTCTGCAAAAATCTTGATAAGAACTGATTTTAGCCAGTGAATTCAGTACAACAGAAATGTTATACCAATTCATAATGTCATGGAGCCACAGTAGATGCTGGGACATACAGCAGGGATGCTGGCTCTACCTCCCACACAATTCATGATCCCTCAGTCATCACACTTTCTTTAGAATTTGCAATTGCTGACCTTCTCCAGGGCAGAAGACATTTAAGAGAAGACAAAGAGAGAAGACATTTAAACCAAGTAAGCAAATATCTTTTTTTCTTCATGGCTAAATTCTCTTATTTGTCCTCTAATTGCTGAACAATGGACACAGACACTTATTGTCGTATCTGTGGCCCTGTAGCCTGTATCTATTCCTTGAAAAGCATGATAATAACTAGAAAGTAGTGCCCAGCTACTAAAGGTGTGTTAGTAAAAAGCGCAGATCAGGACCACATGCAAAGAAATGTGATGGTCCTCTGGGAGAGCATTTACTTCTGGAAAATTTTAGGTGCTAGTTAGGGAGGAAGAAGGATAGAAGCAGACCAAATCTGTTCTATTCTTTGGCACTTGCAATAAAATTAGCTGTGTCAGGATTGCAACGCTGAAATTCAGAAGGGAGAAACTGTTCCTTGTGTAGCAGATGAAGGTAGAATAATCATAAGGATCAATGTGCTCCCGGGATTTTCTTGTAAAACTTGGGATTGAATTAAATTGAAAATGTAAAATCTAGGAATGCTGAAATTCAGTAACATTCAAATATCCAAATAGATATGACATTTTTGAAACCTAATGGGGTTTCCTTGAAATCTACAAGGAAAAAGATTTTATAGTGGGCCTAGACACCTGCTATTTGTAGTTATAAAATAATAGGAAACCGGTCATTTTTCACTTCTTTCTCAATGTGCCTTGACGGATGCCACTCAAAAACATATCACTGTTTGGATTGGATTCAGTCTGCATTTCATGTTTGCATTTGAATTTAGGTCTGTCACAACCAATAAAGAGTGATAAATGTGACATTACTGCATCTAAAGATCATTAAATGTCAGCTCATGCACTGGCAGCAAAATGGCTGGCAGAAAGTCAATGATGCAAGAACTGTATGGAGTGTGAAGAGCGGAGATGGATCTAGGGCAGCAGGGAGTCATGCAAGCTGTGAGCAATCAATCAATCATTTTATACTGAGGAAGAATAAAATGAGACGTAAAGGCAGATCTCTGTGTACAGGTAGAGAGAAAAATATCTTATTTGTAAGTATTTTGATTCATGTCTGTGCATATCCAGTAAGCATGAAGAGAAATAATGTCAGTAAGAAGTATGTATTGTGCTCCAGCCAATTTTTTTTTCATAATTTATCTGAAATTTGGTGTTCTTATGTGGGTTTCAAAAATAACCTATTTATCTGTTGCTAGAGTATGGATACTTTCAGCAGTTCCTGGTGAACAATGCACAACTTCTGGATGTTTATGTAGAATGTTAAAGACAATTAAATATGAATACAAAATTACTTGCATTTTTGTACTGAGTTTTTACTAGTTTCATCAAACATAATATCAGCTCCCTTGACTTCCTGTTTTTCAAGGTTTATAACTTGGTTACTAATAATTGCTAAATACAAACTGCACTTTACAATGGATAAAAAAATTATGACCATATTTAGAAGTCCATATTTAGAAGTTCTTAAAATTATTTCCAGCTTAAGTTCTGTATAGTGTCATAACCTGCAAAGACTTGTGTAACTAACTCAATTGATTTCTGATTTAGACGGAAGACAGTAAAAAACTCCAGCGAAACAAAAATAGCCCACAAGTAGTCCACTGCTGTAAGAGTACCATAAGTAAATATATGCTGACTGACTTCATTTTGTCTTCATAAATGTGAACAATAAAACAAAGTAATTATGGCACAATTTTTACTTTCCTTTTTTTGAAGAATAAATCAAGAGAAAATCCATTTGGATTGTTGAAGTATGCCAACAAGAAAACTGTACAAACTTAACGTAGCAATTTTGTATACATAAGGATTACTGGGTTTGATTCCAAAAGTTACTCTTTGAGTAAAGAGTGTTGTTAGATGATATGCAAAAGACCCCAGTTAACACACAGACACAGGAGCGCAGAGAAACACAGAGCAGGGACCCCTATCACAGGAGATCGATCAGCCCATTAAAAGGCCTTCCTCCACAAACACAAGGAGCCCAGAGGCAGGATGGCAGGTGGAGAAACACCAATAACATACTTGGAGAAAGAGCCTCAGCACCTCACAAGAACTGTCCTAGGGGAGCCATCAGCTTCACGGTCTGGCTGTGAAACATCCACAAAAAATCTGCTGGAGAGGGTCTCCAATCAACCGCTGGGCAGACTCAACCTCTAAGACCGGATACTGGAGGGATCCGCATTGTACATGTATATATATGGACATTCATACCAATCCATCAGAGAAGGGAACAGGATCTAATAATGTCTCAAATGTTATTAAAATTGTTTTAATTGTCCATACACAATAAACTCTTGTGTATACCTTACAATCTTTTTTATGTGGTTTATTTTCAGTAATTTTTTATTTTTGCTGATAAGCAAGATCCATGATTGTCTACTATATTGTATATTTACTTTTTTTTTTTTTATCTGGCATAAGAAATCCTATCTTCTTACTCTGCATACGTCTTGACTATGACTGTCGTATCGCCTTGTCATTCTTACTTAAAATAGATCGAAGTCAAAGACCGATTTGTGAAGAAGACAACAATACTCCTCTGATCACACCTGACTTTTTCCAGGCATCGGGGCAGGAAGAAATATTCACAAAGCCACATTTCCTGAGGCAAAAAAACCACCAGTGGCACAACATAGCCAACTTGGCTAAAATGTTTTGGGTTTGGTTTTATTTGTTTTTTGTTTTTACAAAAAATTAGATACCAGGTATTTGAAAAACATAGGGCACATGGATGAGTAGCAGAAATATAAATTTTGAATGTATTTTGTGTTGCTGACGTTTGCATTGTCCTTAACAAATTTAAACAATTTTCAGGTACTTCTGTCTGCCATTTTCTCTTTTTTGCTTGAACAGAAGAGAATAAATCCTGAGGAACTTGAACAAGATTTTACTGGTAAACTGCTTCAGTGTGCTTTGAAGTGGAATACTCCATGGTTGGAAACACAATGCTAATATCCTCCCGAAAGAAAGATATTTCTGTCTTTGAACTACTTTCTACAACTCCAGTCAAGACTGAAACTCTTTTGAAAATGCTAGGAAAATACTGTTTCAGTTGGAAAGTGAGTAATGTTTAAATTCTTTTGATGAAAATTCCACTATGAAATAGCATCAGGTATGAGATATTTGGCTTATATGTGAGATGTATCACCCTCCCATCATTCAATCACTTACCTGAGACATAAGAAACAGAGCTATATTCTCTTTCAGTTTAGGACCCTGAGTGTGGCTCTCTAACTTCCTCCTACCTGACGACATTTCAGAGTGAGGTACACTTTCATTGCGTCATCTTGAAGTAGAGCAAGAAAAATTATGTATTAAAATAAATTTAAAAAAAGAAAAAAGAAGAAGAAGAAAAAAGCAGTCTTTCCATTATAAACTTTCTGTAGCATTTAGGGTCTCCAACAGAATCTCTTTGTTGGCCTATAAACGTACACTATCACACTAAATAATCACAGTCACAAATGCAAAAGTTGAATTCTATGTACTTTCTTGATGCAAAAATGGCAAAAAATTCTTAGCTCTGATTTCAGAACAAAAAAGAGGTCACCTGAGTTCTGCTCAGTGTTTTAGTGGCATTAGAATAATGCTAGATGAATATGAACAAGTCTGGGAGTACATAGTAAGTGTGACTCAATACATTCTTTCCTTCCCTTCTTACAGGTCATTCAGATCTTAAACTTTAATAAAATGCTTTTATTGTCATGTAAAGAATATTTAGATCTGAACGACAAAGTTGCGAGTTTATATTATAGATTTATTTTAATATGGTCATCAAGAAGATAAATGTGTCATTAATTAGAGAAAACATTACAGCCTCCAGTCTTACCTTGTCTAGGTTTGATTTCTTAATTGGCAAAACAGAGGAATCGGAGACAAACAGGCTCTCAGAATTCTGTCCAACTTTGGAGTCCTCAACACAGGAAGGACATGGACCTGTTGGAACGGGTCCAACGGAGGGCCACGAGGATGATCAGAGGGATGGAGCACCTCT
>KZ506598.1:86679-117917 GCA_002844005.1 Limosa lapponica baueri
TGGAACTAGATGATCTTTAAGGTCCCTTCCAACTCTAACCATTCTATGATTCTATGATTCTATCTCAATGTGTCACAGAAAGAGTGATGCACTTAACTCGTAGAGAGACGTGGCAATATACTTACTGATATAAAGCAGGGATTTAATGAAGTTTGAAGGTAAACGCAACAGTGTTTTAACAAGGTTCAAGATAGCAAGGCACACTTGGTTATTTACTGCATAGAGGACAGGGTCAAACATAACTGTCAGGCAGACCCTCCTGTTGAGTCATGATGTTCAGAAAGGGCCCCTTTGCTTTCTAAACTCCTTCTCAGGAGTCTAGGTGTGGATTCAATCCCAGTCCAAGAATTGGGCAACGGTTTATGTTTTACAGATTATATATGCACAATCAATCCTCTATATCAGTTTGCTAAGATTTCAAAGATTGGCATGCTATTTCATAGAATCATAGAATCATCTATGTTGGAAGGGACCTTTAAGATTATCTAGTCCAACCATCAATCTAACTCTGATAAAAAAAAAGGAAAACCATACAAAAGAATGCCCCACATTACTAAACTATGTCTCTTAGCCCTATGTCAACCTGTCTTTTGAAAACCTCCCAGGATGGTGCCTCAACGACTTCCCTGGGCAGCCCATTCCAGTGCTTAATAACCCTTTCAGTGTAAAAATTTTTCATAATATCCAATCTGGACCTCCCCTGGTGCAAATTGAGGCCATTTCTTCTTGTCCTATTGCCTGTGACTTGGGAGAAGAGACCAATCCCTGCCTCTCTACAACCTCCTTTCAGGTTGTGGAGAGCAATATGGTCTCCCCTCAGCCTCTTTTTCTCTAGGCTAAACAATCCCAGCTCCCTCCATCTTTCCTCATAAGGCTTACTCTCCAGACCCCTCACCAGCTTCGTGTTTTGTTACTTACCAAGGATCTGTTGCATCAAGGAACCTCTGAATCTCAAGAAGTAACCTTGAGCGGTGTCTCTACTCAAAGGGAGATCCTGTCGTGCAGCCTACTGCCATGCAGAAGAGCTCAAAGGGCTCTTGGGCTGTTCACTACTTATAGAGGTCACATGGTTGACCTGTAGTCATATTTGCATATTGACCACAGTACCAGTATTGTTTAATTAGCCCTTGGCTCTTGTGCTGTTATCTGTCTCCCTGAAACCATGTTGAGTGCCAGATGCTACCATCATGACTAGATGCACCCATTATGACCACCATGGGTGCTTACTGCTTGGGCAGGGTTATGGGAGGTAAAGGTCAGGTTGGCACCTGGGAGGAGGAGCACACCATCACACAATGGCAATGCAGTTCCTGTTACCCAGCAAACACACCTCCTCTCTGCAGACTGACTTCTTTCTTAGCTCCTCTTATTAAGGAAACTGTTTGAATTAAGCACTTCTTTATTTTCTCCTTCTCCTGCTCCTTCTCCTGCTCCTTCTCCTTAAATGAGTCAATTCAGTTGAGTATTTTGGATGCGTCATACTTATCTATAGAAATACTGAGGACACATGGTTAACAGAGCTTTGCCTATGTTCCCTTCCTTACCTTGTGGTGGAAAGGAAAAGACACCTTTCTGAGTGCTTTCCCAAGGACACCATATTTCAAGAAAGGTGTTGACTTTCTCCAGCTTATCCCCAGGAAAGTGAGGAGAGTGTTGAAAAGCAAAGAAAATATGAAAGTTTTCTATGAGGAAAGAGTTAACAAATTATTGTTGATATAATCTTAAGAAGTCTGAAGGGAAAAATTATAAGAGTCTTCAAACTCATGAACGTTACTTCTAAAGAGGGTGGTAATACTTTTAAAGAAGATGAGGATAGAATAAGATGCTAGACATTTACACTTTAGTGAGGAGATTTGGGTCAGAAGTTGAGAAAAAAAACTTCTAATGGTACAGATAGTTGAGCTTGGAAACAGATTGCCTAGGAGAGTCCAGAAACATCAACCATGGAAGTTTTAGGAAAAGGTTGAACAAACGTCTGCAGGAATGATTTAAATGCAGATCACACTGTTCATAGCAGAGGAATGGACTTAATTCTTAGAAATCTCTTAGAAAAATACTTTAGCTGTGGTTGCATGCAAGTAAAATCTGTATCATACATTCATATGTACAGGGCTTAGGTTAAAGGGTGATTTTCCCCTCCTCTATTCAAAATAGATGACAAATATACTTTCCTTATATGTTATAGGAAAATATTTATTTATTGACCTTGTGCTGTAAGCTTCCCTTTTTATTCTTTAAAGTCACTGAAAAAGCCAAAAGGTAATAAAATTCTCAACTATGATGTCAATAGGCCTGAATACTACTAATAAAATCTTAAATGTATCACACAAAGCAGGGAGAGCCTCGAGACTCTCAGCATTCTGAGCTATGATATATTGAATAAATAACAGAAGCAGAACACCTAACTATTTGAAAACTATAGTTAGGGTTAAATAAAAAATTAGTAGAAAAACCTCTTATCTTCATCAAAGAAATCAGGATTCAATCCTTACTTACAACTGAAGTCCTGAAGAAAAATACAGATTAAAGATTTAATAGGTGTTCTCTTACATTACTTTAATAAGAGTATGGGAAGGGAGGGAGGAGCAAAAGTAAAATTAAACTTGACAGTTAACTGTTTATGACTAGTTAAATATGTTTTCAGTGATATTTTTACTCTTGTGGAGCATCAAAATTGTTGACCTCCACAACTGTGAAAAGGTCAGTTTTTAAGTTTTTATAATCTTCAGCAAGCATTTGCTCTCTCTCTTGTCACAACATCCATATGTCCCCCAGTTTATTTTATGCAGTAATTTTCTTTTAGGTCTTCCCTCTCAGAAATGAATACCTGTTCAAGTTAACAGTACTTTAACTTACTGGGGAACGGGACTGGCTGTTTCCATGTTTTTATTCCCAAAGGATTTACTTAATTCATTAAGATCATTGAGTGTTTTGTTCAAGAAACCAAAGAATTGTCTACCCCCTCCTCCGTTTATTTTTATGTTGTAAAATTATTTATATGTGTTGATGATAGGACTTTATGTTTGACTTTGCTATCAAGCCTGGTTCTGCACAGAAGGCATTAACTATGTGCCTTGTCGCTAAAAGTGCTCTCTACATATGAAGCTCAGTTTATGCACAAACTGACACTTTTGTGTATCAATCCCCCACCCCAAACCAATCAATATTCTCATTTGCAAAACTTACCCCAGAAGATTTCTTCATTTGCCATTGATTTTACAGTTGCTCAGTTGTCAGTGTACATTGTTGATCGCAGCACTGCCAAGAGGGAGGGCTATTGGCTGAAGGAAGGAGAAAGAATGGCATTTTTATTCATGCTACCTAAGTTAGATTTATGGAGTGAGGAAGTTATTTTCCTCTCTTGGGCGCTTGAAAGAAGATGCACTGCAGTCTATATAAGCCTCTTGTTCTCTGTGTTTTACAGACACCCAGATGAATATGAATATGAGGCATGTGGGGAAAGTTAGGAGAATTTCTTGTGCGCATTGGATAGTAATTTTTTTCAATACATATAAAAAAAAGGCTCAGTAGTTTTCATTTTGAAGAAAATGTATCACTTCTGCTCAGTGTAGCAGGCAGAAAGTTTCAAAGAAAACATGCACTTCCCAACAAGCACAAACTGTGAAATGTATTAGAAAATAAAGGTTTTAATGTCAATTATCATTAAAAACCTTATTTTCAAAAGCACTTCACAGTTTATTCATGCTGAGAAGTGCTTCTTATCTTTGAAATTTTCAGCCTGCTACACTGAGCAAAATGGTTGCAATTTTCTTTTAATTGTTTTGAACACCATGTGTGAGAGAACATGACAGAATGCAAATTGCTTCTACAAGATGTAAGAAGCAAAGAAAGTTGTTGAATTTTGTGGCATCTCTCTGTGAGCTGAAAGCACGAGACATACTGCTTATTTAACAATAGGTCAGGAAACAATGACCGTTTCCTTTGTTTTCAAGGTAATGCATGTTCTTTCCCTGGTTTTAGTTTGAAATGCAAGCCAAAAAACCAAAGGTTTCATGATCCTAGTGCCCTAAAAGTTCTGTCCTCAGGAAGAATAGTTCAGACCCTGGGTCAGAACTAAACCACAATCACAACGTTTGAGGCTTTTTCAAAACAATCTGTCTGCCTCTCAGCTACTTATACAGGAAATACAGACTGCAAAGCAATCTGTTTTCTTTTATGTTTCTAACTGGTCAGGCTGAACTTGGGCAAGAAATTATTCTGGATTAAGCTGCACCAATGCAGTGATGTGGTACCATACTATTTTATACAACAGGCCAGTGTCTCATGGGGAACGTGTCCACCTGGACATGTTGCTGTGCAACCTGCTGTAGGTGAACCTGCTTTGGCAGGGGGGTTGGACTAGATGATCTCCAGAGGTCCAACCCCATGTGATTCTGTGATTATGTGAATTGATTCTTCTCCTGTGGACATTAGACATGAAGAACTGAAAAACAGTAATGAAATGTACTGACTGTCCATCTTTTTTTCCCAGAACCTCTGCAGGGCTAAACATTTCTATTTTACACAGCTGTTAGGAGCCTCCCCATACACACATAGCAAAATCAAAATAGAAAGAGGACAAAATTCTATGTCTATGAAAAAAAGGAATTAGCAACGATGAAACAAACACTTTGATACTTTCTCATATGACAAATTAGTCACTGTTGATGAGTTTACCAGAAGATATTTCCCTCTGCAGTACTTCTATTGGCTTTGCCTAGCTAGTTTGCTTTCTGTAGCACTGTGTTATAAGGCACAGAGGTCAGATTTCTCTTTGAAAGCCTCTAATGATCTGACAAAAGTTTTCAGTGGAGTTGGAACAGAAATTCCCCCAGGATAATTTGACATTGCATTATTATTGCAATAGTTTCTACAGATATTCCAAAGTCAAATTAATCTAATTTTTTTAGGGTTAAATGCCTTCTTTAGTGTAGTTTCTTTGTGAAACATGACAGAACTGTCACACTGTTTTTTTATCAAACTTGTTGTGGTTTCAGACCTTTTTTCCTTTTTTTCCTTCATCTAGGAAACATAGATATTCCTGGACATGTTCTTGCACTTCACCTGTGCAGGAGAATTTTAATTTATGATTTTTTATTCAATTTCTGAACCTTATCATGGAAGTTCCATGTGAATTTCCTTACCTGGTCTCACTCTTATGAAGCTGACTGAAATGAAATAACAGGACAGACTTGTAAGAAAAATTTGCTGGGCCACAACATAGAGAAGACCTTCATATAGCTGAAAATCAGTGTAAGTATTGCTGGAGATGTTCTTAGTCCACCATTAATGTCACAGGAAAGGATTTTTTCTGCATAGCACAGTAGCGGGGGGCTGTCTTAAGAGGAATGAAAGGATAGTCTAGCAAAGGGCTGATCAATCAATATTTTAGTAGAAACCATGAGTACAAGCCCTTCCCCTTCTTTCTTTCCTTTCCTCCCAAGCCAAATAAACTAAATCTGTCCTTTTTCTTGTACGCATATATGAAATGAGTTTTATTCTATTATGAGCCTGCTCTTCTTGTTTTAAGCACAAATATTTATTCTTTTAATTGGTTTCTTCTCAAGGCATGTCTACACTAAAAATATTTCAAATCAGGCTAGAAGTCTTGCATACTAAGCTTGAAAAGAAGCTCTGTTCAGCTTAAGCATAAATTCCAAAGCTGGATTTTTTCACAAAACTCTCAAAGGTGAAACTGTTGAGGAACTTTTTTTTACCATGATTGTGTATGTGAGTAAGCCATGATTAAGAAGCAGCATAGACATATCCATGTGGCATAGACATTTTCTAATAACTCGTATGGTGAGTGTGTGAACTTTGTTTCTTTACATGAACTATCGTAAAAAAAAATTGCTTTAAAAAAATGAAAAAGTGACCAGGTATCAAACATGGACACTCATAGCTAGTTTCTTTTCTGAGCATATTTTTGTATACCATGTGTTTTTCCTATTTTAAGTCTCAATATTTCTTGACATTCTGATTTTTCACCATGTCAAACACTACTTCAAAAGAATTTTCAAAGTTTTGTAATAAAGTTTAAGTTTACTCATCTAAATGATACTAAAGGTGTTCATGGGTGGAGACCACAGGGCTTTCCTTCCTTCCTTCAGTCTCACAGATTTTTTTTACAGACCAAACAAACTAGACATTTCTGTCTGTGATCTGTCCTTTAAGTCCTCTAATGGGGAGAAGGGGAATATTTAATTTTAAATAAAATCTTGTGCTCAAACTAATCAGAAAGAGAGACATGTCCTGGAGACTCATGAAGACAAATAACACAGGAAAGTGTACCATGACTGAGAGCACGCCTGAGAAAGAAAGCATTGCAGAGCTTTTTGAGCCTCTGTATAACCTTGTATACAAGGGCTGTTATGTGCCTGTAAGTGTTCTTGACTTGTTCTTGTTGCCCTTCCAGAATGTACCCTTGCTGAATATAAATATAGAAAGAAAAAAGCAAGTTTATATTTTCTGTATATTTTATACTGGATACTTCACTGTGGCATCTGAAGCCATATTGAGATTGTTGCTTTTATTAAGCCAAGAGAAAAAGTATAAGATGACCTCAAAGAAGTAGGCACAATTTATTCCGAATAACGTCATCTAGTCAGATACTAATATATTACCAGACATAACTTTTAACTTTGTCATAGAAGTATCAGCAGTTTTTAGTACCTTCATTTTACAAATATTTATTCATAAATATTGTATTAATCATAACTCTATATCATATATAACTAATCATAATCACTCATACGAGCATCAGTCATATTACATATACAGCCAGAAACTAACTACAATGTTGGTGCATTCTGATACACAAATACGAAAAAAGGCTTACGAAACATTGTATACATGTAAATGCTAGTCCCAAACACATAGCAAATAGCTATGCTGTGTGTTCTACGAGTGGGGACTAAATGTGAGATTTAGGACTCCCAAACACTGAGATGTGAAGACCTGCTACAAGAAACGTACAAAGCCTAAGGTAGGACTAAAACCAACATAAGTGTCTTCTACAATGCAAAGCTACATTCTGTGCTGGTAGCTTGCACGTATATCATGTTCTCCAAAAACACCATTCTCACCAATTACCAGCACATATGTGGATAAGAAGCCTTGCAAGTGGCCCACGTGCCTTTTATACATTGAACAAATTATCCTTATTTTAGCTTTTGTAAAGTATGTGTGTATATGTAAACAGCATGTACAATTCCACTAAAGCATATTTGAGAATGTGTGCTTTAAGAAGAGTGATGAGTCAGTGAAATTTTCAACATAAAAAAATGCCCTTGGCGGTAGGAAGCTGAGCAGTGTTCAATGTTTCAACTGCTTTGCACATCTTAGAGTGTCCTTCAGTTCAAACACCTTCTTAGATCACCAAAGGTCTATGCTGTAAGTGACAGTACTGAGCTTCCTATACATGCATGAATTATTCATTTTCTAAATAGATACATTAAAAAGAGAGCTATTTAGAATTTAATGAATATTAATAAGACCATTCACCAACATACCACATATATCTATGCTAAAGAAATCAATATGGAGGTGTAGTTTATTACCAGTGTGCCTGGAAACATACAACACGGTTCCACTAATATAAGAAAAAAATTCACTTTTAAGACTCAAGTTACTTCATCTTCAGCCTTCTGAAGGCACACAGGGATTTTACCAAATTGAAAGCAGGCTATTACAGAGAGAAGCAACGATTAAGAAAGGCCCTATTTGCTTAAGCCTTGTGCAAAAATTGGTCTCTAAAGGAAAAGTTAATTTCGAAGTCAGACACATTCATGAAAAGATAAACATCCTAAACTACAGACTGCAGATACAAATATCCACAACACAGGTAGTCAGATCTAGCATTTCAGTTTATTGTACCACAATCCTGTATCCCTTGCTCTGAAATTGTCTGTCAGACCATAAAAATGTAAAATATCAAAATAACAAATTATTTAGCAGCAGATTGGTGTGTTGAAATCTACAGTGAATGAATTTTACTAACAATCCCAAACAAAACCTTTAATTTCCTAATCAACTCTTCTAAAAAAGTTAGTGGTGTTGAAATTTGTTTTTGAATTCCTACAAGAATTTATGACAACGTTTCTTCTACTGGTCATTCAGCACTTTGCATTCTTAAAAAAAATAAGGTGCCACAGTGTACCATTTATTTTTCTCCAGAGTCACACACAGTAGTTTGAAACACTTCTGCATCCAAGCTAGATAGTTATACTGATTAACACTGACACAACTTCCCACAAGCACTGTACTGTTTTTTGGACATAAGATAGTTTGCATCACATTGCTCTACCAGCTCAACCCCAGCGGAATGCAAGGACAGACATGGTTATAAAGTCTTCTACTATACTCAGATCTGGCAAGGGCAATGACAGACCCTTAGCACAGTTTCTTTCCATGCACACATGTGTGGCAATGTCAGCTAAAGGGGGCTCTTCCTTGTCCATGTGGCCAGTTTTGTCTAAGCCTTCGGTTCCTCCAAGTTTAATATTAGCTGTATGTAAAGAGGCGTAACAACACAGCTTTCGCCAATTAATACCCTCAAGGTGCAGTAGGATTATAAATATAAAGTGTTAATTACATTTCTTTTATAATAATAAAGCACTCAAGTTTGGATTTTAAAAATCCTCCATGGAAAACATTGCTGTTTCATTTAATCCAGAGTGCCTAGAGGAGATTCCATCTTGCTGCTCTCAGTTACACTAAGCACTTATTCTAGAAATCCATGGGGAATTTCTGTTACACAGAATGTTGAAGTGTGCAGAATTTTTTCAAGTGTACTGGGTCGAATGAAACATGAAAATATATGAATGCTTTATAATAATATACATATAGGGATTGTCAATTTAATAGGTAGATATATGGTTTTCTGATACAAAAGGATTTAAAGACTCTCTATTGAAGTAGATCACATCTAATGTAAAGCTGAAAAAAAATGATTATTGAAGCTAGTGTCTTTTCTTTGACAGCAGTTCCATTTCTCCTGGCTGAAGTGGTATGAATACATATCTTATCTTACAATGTCTGCTTCACAAGCATCCTATATCAACTGTTACGCAGGTATTTTTAACAAGTTAATTTTCTTTGGTCTAAGACATTTCCATCATTTTCATCCATTCAAAACCTGATTCAAGCTGTGACCAAGATATTAGTTACTTGTTAACATATTCCCACCATATATTGCCTTTCATGCTGACAGAATCATTGGTGACTCTGGGACTCCAGTCAGATTCTGGACAAACTAATTAGATAATTGGTGGCCTTTGGGAGAAATGGACAGGTCGTATTTTCTGCTTATAACTTTCATGATTTTTTGTCTCTTTCTTTCAAGATGTTTTGTGTGTTCCTTCAAGAAAAATAAAAAAGTCAAAAGATCTTCTATGAACAGTTTCCTAGATTGTATCTGACCAACTCGAAGGACTAATACTTGGACAAATGATTATTGGTAGCTGCTGTGTGTCTTCCTTATCTGATTTTCACAAAGAGTGATCAAGGCAAGTAAATAAGAAAATAATATATTACAGTCTAGGTAAAATACTACAAAAGTTTCTAATCAGATGTATATCATACAGAAGATTATGTGCCTGATTCCTTTATGTGGAACCTGAAACAATCTGTCAGATGCTCATGGTCATAACAAGGCACTGCTGGATTCCTAGCTAACAGAAAGGAGTTTCGCTCCATTATGTATGTATTTGCATATTTAAGAAATTGAAAATTTATAGTATCTGAAAAAAGGACAGAAGTATCATTAGGGAAATAGGTATATTGTGTCTCTGAGTCTTCAAACATATGGAGGTGTCTTTAAGGAATCAGTTGAAAAGCAGTGAAGTTGGTGTATGGGTACATACCATAGTATGATCTTGGTCTCATCTTGTTAATTGGCATGTTGATGAATATCCTTCCTGCGGTGTGCTGTTTCTCTAAGATGGCTCTCATGATAAAGTTTCCTTTCCAAGGATACAAGCATATAGAGAATAGTATTCATGCAGGGCTGTCCTTTGAATGTGACTAGGATTTTGCAGGGTCCACAGTCATGATACCTCAGCAGTGTTCCTAAATCTTATAATTTTGCTTTACCCCCAGTTTCTATCTCTGCTACTAAGTAATATAAATTGGATCTAAATCACTATGCACTCTATAAAAAATTTTCTTTAAAGCTTACTGAAATGGTTATTCCACTGTCTCTCCAGACAACCTAGAGAACTCTACTACAGAAAGGACTAAAATCCTGCGACATGTCTGTTTCCTATGCATCTGAAGAAATGTGGAAGTGAATCTTATTTAGGCAGCAGTTGCAAATGAGTAGGAATGATGTTTCCTGTAGAGGCAATAGGGCTGCTCAGAAATGTGGAGAGCATTGCCTCCAGTTTTGTAATTATCTGCAAAGAACATGTGATCCCAGTTTGACTTTGGAAGTTAGTTGAACAGCTATATGGAGTTATTTGCAGCTTATAAGTAAACTGGTATGAACAGAAAACTTTGCTGATAGAAATGGTATTTTGTGGAAGGACAGAGAGTGCCAAACTCCATGTTCACGAGAATTCAGGACATGGAGAACAGAAAAATGTGATAGAGATTTACCATTCCATAATTCCAGGCAGTTTCAATACACAGCAAAGCTCCTCCTTTTGCCACAACTGTCCCTGAAAGACTGAAAAGCATTTTCTCAGTTATAGCCTTATAAAACCCAAACTCTCCCACATTGATAGATTAGAAAATTTTACCTTGGCTTCATGAAGATGACCAGAAACAACAGGAAGGGAAAAAAAAAATGCTCTGTAATGAGCTCTCAACTCCCTTACACTGTAAGAAGCCTTCTCGTGTGAGCCCATTTCTATGGTGGTCTTACCCATGCTTCAATCCTTTTGGTCAGGTCAAGCAATGTTGGCTGAAAACCTTAGATATATAATACTGTCATAAAACGAGTAGTGATCTATTTGAATGCATTTTGTACATGTGCTTGGTATGTGTACATCTGGTATAGAGTTGCGTATGTATTCTGCTAAACTCCGACAATGTGGAAATGTAGTGGTGCTTGCCATTCAGCAGCAAATTTCAGCAGTCTCCTCATGCAGGATAGGGGTCTAGACTAGTACTCCACGTGACATGTAAGGTGGATTTCATTCTTACTGTTTCTACTTTTCTTCACACTTTTTCCTGGAGGAAAATATGACATTTTAATTTCTTTTACAGAAATAAAGTATCTATACCTGGCAATTATTAAAATATACATTTTACAGAATAAACTGTAACCTCCTCGTTAACGTGGTTTAAGACTTTCAAGTCTTACTGAGAAACTCTTTTAAACAAATCAAATATTAATGTTTAATAAGAGGTTAAAAAATATTGAAAATTGCAAAGTTTAATTTTTTAAAAATATGAAGTGTTAAAACCTAATTACTATTAAATATTCATGGTTAAATTATTAAAAACGTTATTAAACCCCAAATGTCTAAGTCATCAATTCACAGTCTCTGTGTAACATAATGGCACCGACCATAATTTTTTTTATGAAGGCCCAATGAACGCACAGCTCCTATTGAATCAGCTCATGAACCTGCTATATGACGAGGGCCAGGCTGGTCTTAAGTTATCTGCTGCCTGATTCATATAAAGTTACATCCAGACTCACATCCTGCCTGTTGAGAACAACACAGTTATGACCTTAAGGTACCAGAGAATCCATATTTCTTTTCTGAGTTGTTTCACATGCAGCAGTGTATGGAGCATAAATGAATCCCATTTAGCTGGTCAGGCCTCCTGACAGCTGCTTCCACTTTCTGGTAATCTATATTACTTTTGAAATAACTGCAATGAACCATTATCCCACAGATTGACAACACTTTGTTTTCTGAAAGCGATATAAGAAAGCAGCAGGAAGGTTGCCTTTTGAATCGAACTCTCTGACTGAATAATAGCAAAAGCTTATAAAGCAAGTTCCAAAAATACATACAGAACTCCCAACATAGCTTTCTATTGATTTTTAAGTATTGTCCAGTTCAATTTAAAACAAAGACAAGGGACCTGCATATGCCGTTTTTATACTTCTGTAGCATGGCAATCTTTTCCAGTGAGAATGCGATGCATTAGAGATTTACATCAGGCATCAGTTACACTTATACCCAGCATATAAAGACTGCTCATTCAGTGATGCAAGAATTGGAGGTCATTAAAAAGATAAGGAGATTTAACAAATATATCAATGTGTTTTCCTTGTTTTTCATAATCAAAGCTTTTGCTGAAAGGAGAGCAGGGGGACAGAGCAGGAATGATTTATCTAGCCCACAAATTTTTAGGGGAAAAAAAGGATGGAAAGAAATGTTATCCCTGGGCATCGTTATCTTTGAGCTGTCTGGCACATGACAATTTTTACAGTGACACATTAGCACAGAGCAGTATTTGCAGTCTTCCTGCACAGTGCTCATTAAACTTTAATGAAGCACAATTTCTAAAATTCACTGCCAAATGCACTTATCCTACAAATGTCACTATCAGCAATTTTACATACACTTTTGGCTAAGGAAAAATATTGTAGGTCCAAGTATTTCCATACTTCTTTTAAATACATGAGAAAGGTCAGGTACAATATAGCATTTCCCTGAGTACTCCCAGCCACTTGGACTTAATTCTACCCTTTCTGCCCTTGATTCTGCCTAAATACTCCTATCACTTAAGATAGTTTCATCAAATTGAAATTGAGCTTGATGAACTTTCATTGCAATCCCCAGCATAGTAAGTACTTCAGTGTCATTAGTTATGGGAGTGATAGCTTATATTTTTCTTTATTTTCTTATTAAAAATAACTTGATGATTAATACCATAATAACTTTTTTTGGTGTAATATTTTGAAGTGATCCAATGGCTTTTCATTTATAGTGCACATGTAGAAGTGTGATCAATGAGACAGGAGACTTAGCAGACAATATTTCAACCCATATAGACACAAAAGACTGGGCTTCACATGAAAACGAAGAATAAGGTAATTATGCTGTAGCGAATAATTAACATGTAAGCCTACCCTCCATTAGTAGAGTCCTTATTGACAGCTCATTTCTCAGCATCTTTCTCCTGCGCATGGTTTTCCCCGATGATAATTACCTTTCTGAAGGCATGAGAAATGCTCCACAGCATTAGAAGTTCTGTTACTTAGTTCTGCGTTAGCGTTATGTCCGGTCAGGATCTGCAGAGAACCTACCAGTTCAATAAGGTAATGATAACTCATTTTTATATTCATTCAGATTTACTTGCAGATACAAAACCTGTGACTATCAGCCTGTGTTAGGAATGGTAGATATGGAAAAAATCATAGAATAGTTTGGGTTGGAAAGGACCTTTAAAGGTCATCTAGTCCAACCCTCCTGCAATGAAAAGGACATCTTCAATTCAATCAGGTTTCTTAGAGCCCCATCCAACCTGACCTTGAATGTTTCCAGGGATGGGGCATCCACCACCTGTCTGGGCAACCTGTTCCAGTGTTTCACCGCCCTCATTATTAAAAACTTCTTCCTTGTAGCTAGTTTAAATTTTCCTTCTTTTAATCAGGATCTGAGGAGGTGGAAATCTTGCTCAGATCAGAAAGACCAGTGTAGATATGAGTTCCTATGAACACTCAACAAATGCAGGGTATGGCCATTCAAATGGTTTTATTTTGCTACTTGAGAACAATGATATGCTGTATGTATGGATTATTTTTTTTCTTTTACTGTGTCAGTTTGAAGAGCATAACTACATGATGTTGGTTCATTCATTTCTATACTAGGTATCCAGTATGCTCTGTATTTGCTGTAAGTCTAGTTAAAACAACAAAGGTAGCAGAACATTTTCTTCTTCTTTTAATTTTTCTCTAAATTAGTTAAAATGACACTGCTAAAGGAAACTTATTTTGTACAATGTGCCTGCCTGTTCTCCCTACAGGTGATGTAAGTTTCAAGTTAAACATGAGAGAATATTTTCTTTCCGTTTCTTCCTGCTTACAATGACTTGCAAGCAGAATTTTCTCACTAGAACCTGACATTCTTCTTCACTCAGTCTTTTTGTTTTGTTTAGTGCTATATGTTTGACAGTTTTTTGGTTTTGGCCTCATTACCTTGAAAGTTTTGAACACTGAAGTGCACTGAAAAGCACTAAATGTGCTGGCTTTCCTAATTTTTCTTCCCTTTCAGAATTTAAATACTATCTGCATTAGAATAGATGCTTATGAGTCTTCAGCACTTTTCTACCACCAGTAATTTTCATTACCTTGCCCAGCATAAATTAGCAGCAGAAGCAGCATCATTTTGATGAAGTCCCTAATGTCACCCATGTTTCAGTAACAATTCTTTTTCTGACTCCTTAGACCAATAAATAGAACAATCTCTTAATATCATCTGATATTCCTTTGTAGAGCAGAATTTCACCTTTTATTGCATCTACATCTGCTATTGAAATCTATTTAATCACCATGAATTTCATTATTTAAATCTAGTTCTTGGTGTATAGTTACATGTACTAGAAATTGATGTAAGAAACATTTCCAAGAGGTGAACATTTTTTCAGAAGCAAAGTGTGCATAGAGCTAACTGATGGTTACCATCTCACAGTGTTCAAAAAATGTCACTGAAACCGTAGGAGGAGATCACGTTCTCACACAAAAATGAAATACATTGCTATACACTGTTGTGTAAGACACAAAGATACCAACATTAAAGGATATAATTTCAAGTAAGTTGCTAATGTTTACCAACCATAAGTATATTTTAAGAAAACCTTACTGACTCTAACTTTCATTTTGTAAAAAATCCCACTGCCACATTTCTTCTATCACAAAAAATAAACACCTTTATCACTTAACATATGTTCTTCAAACTTAACATTTGTTCTTCAAACTTAACATTTATTTAAAAGAAGAAATACCAAAAATGATGTAACAATTTATGCTGAGACTTTGGCAAGAAAGGACAGCAAGTAAATGTGAACAGAAGTAGCATTATTTACATTGATCAGTAGCTCCATGATTGGGTACAACTTAGGTTTACCTCTAAATTAACATAATTCATACAATCCTTTAAACTTGCTAGACCAAACTGAGAGATGCTCTCTAAGGAAGCAAGTAAGGAAGCAATGGAATAAGATTTAAGTACTTAGAGATTACAAAATTCTCTTGAAAATCAAAAGTCTCATATTTAGGTACAAGTACAGGTTTACTATCTAGTTGGTATAGTTCACATGCAATAAAACATATTACATTAAGAGAAAATTACTCAGCCCTGTCTTCATTGTGGCTTTCTTTTATAGGAATGTCAGCGTGTTATATTCACAGTGTTATATTCACAAACGACCCTTACTGAGATTGTTCTTATAATTAGCACCATTGTACTTCATACCAGTACAGTGCATTCTAAGTTTCCATCAAAAGCAGGAGAAAACAAACAGGAAAAGTATGATATCTATTTCTGCATCCTCTCGAGGTGAATGGTGAAACTCAACTAGTTAAGTATCATCTCTCTTCTCAGTGATGTATTTGTAGATCATTTACAAGACTTGGCTTAATGAGTTTCCAGTATTATGGCACAACACTTCAGAGATTCATGAGTTGTCTTCTGCTTTTTTGTCTAATATGTTGAACTGGCTACTAGTTCTTCAGTCTCTCTTCTACTTACCCAGTGTCATATGAACTAATGTTATTTGTTATACTTTTGAATTTGTCACCACAGATGTAAATTAATTATCTGAAAGTCCAGACCAGGATTTTGTTCTAAAATTCCTAGAAGTATTGTCTAGATGACAGCCTACCTTCATTACTGTGGTGTGCTATGATTCCCTTAGTACTGCTGAACTACATAAAGGCTTAGTGATCAGAAAATCCACATACGCATTGGTATTACTGCTTTTCCCAGGTAGAAGACACAGGTCTTAAATCTTTCTCCTTTTCTGATGAAAAGATTTTGATTCATTTGCATTCTCTTTGAAGTACTATTTGTTTATATATTTAATAACTATACAGAGAGGAAAACAGCAACATAAGCTCATTTATTTGCAAATCAGAATAGCAAAGACAAACAGTCAAGTTATTGGCTATACCTATGTATTTTTCTGAAGTGATTTATACTGCCTAAGGTTTGTTCATTCTGTGCTTTTTGAAATAAATAATGGTATTCACACTGAAACCTTAAGTCACAGGTTTCCTAAAAGCCTTCAAGCACCTTCATCCTTCTACAGCTAGACTCAGTTTTTAGGGCTTGTCATATTAAAAGCTGCATTAATTATTAATTTATTTTTCCATAGTCCTTAATAAGGAGAAAGCCTAGGTTACACCTTTTAATTTTCTTCTCATGTCGCAGACAATTCTTGAATGAAAGGAAGAGAAAAAGACTAGTCTTCAACTCAAAATAAAAGTAATGGGGTTTTTTTTCAGCTCAAAATACAAATTAAGTGCAAAATTCACTTCATGTGGACTATTAATAGACTGGACCTGACATTCAGTGGATGAAAACTGACACAGCTGAATTGAAGTCAATGTAATAACAGTGATTTATACTAAGAAGCCACTTTTTTTTGTTGAGCAAATGCAAGTACATGGGAATATAAGGTGTTAAAATACACTTCCCACCATAAAAGTGGAAGTAAAGCTGTATCACAACCCTTTCGTTGCTGTTATCCATCAATAGGCTAGATGGGGGTGTAAGTGTATTCCACATCCCTTGTAAGAGATTTAATGACCACTAAATTTATATAGCTGTACAGCACATAACGAGAAAGAATTTAGTTGTACTTCAAACTGTAATTTGAGTTCTACTCTAAGAACTAAGAACATTTCTGTATCCAGAATAATTTGATGCTTATTGCACTAATTTAACAATACCATGATTTTGTTTCTAATGCAGATATTGACAGGAAATATTTTCATGGAGTCATTTCATGGAGTTAGTGTCAATACACTGGCAGCAGCTAAGGTAATGATCAGATTACGGATTGCAAAATAATTCTATACAGTGAGATTTTGCAGATATCAAAGCAGAGATATACTTCTACAATGTACAAAAGGCTTGCTTTTAGGCTTAAAAAATGTAAAAAGCTAACAATACAGTTGATAAATTGTTTAAATTATTCACTTTCCTGATAAGACTATAGAGAATCTAGGGTTCAGTCAGCAAACATCTGCTAACAACAATCTATGATACTCTCAGGTTGACAGAAAGATGGATGCTTTCACTGGCTGGATGACCAGCTTTTCTCTGTAACTGTGTAAAAAATTTCTCCTGTCATTTTCAGCATCCTTTCCTAACCCTACTTGCCGTATTTTATTACCCATGTTATATTGTGTCTAAATTAAGCAGCTGATGTACCATGAGCTTTACGGAGGACCAAAGCTTTGCCTTATGGAATTTAGCATAGTCAGTGCTAAAGTGAGCAAGTACCAGGTTCTTGTGCTATAAAGCCCCGCTGACTTTCAGGATAATATAAGTTACAAAACCTGAAAGAGCTTCCTGCACATGACATATGACAAGAACATAACATGATAAGCTTTTCTATTTTGAATGATATTCTCTTCTGGTTTGGCATGGCCACATAGGTGGTGGGTGGGAAAGACTAGTGGGGACTGCTGCTGCTGCCTTTCTAGGTAAACCTTTTAGAGATAAATTGTTTGTTTTTCTCCAGGGCTGTTACTTTTACTATTCTATCAACAGTAGCAATACCAATCTCCTTCTTGTAATTTTTTAAAAGGTTAATAACCTTTTTAAAATAAATGATGATTTGCTATTGCAGAAATAACACTAGACAAAGCTGAGAAATGTAAACTGTGATATACCAAATATTAATTACGTAGATTTTCTAATACTTTTATCTAAGAGGAAGAAAACCAGAAATAAGTGTCACAAAATTCAGGGGTTCAGGAGCTAAAGCAGCTATGAAACTTCAGACTTTAATTTGTTCTTCCAGTGCATGACACTAACAGTTATGCTGTGGTGATACACTTTATGCTATTTCCGACAAATTGTTGAAATGTAGATTCCATTTTAGACAGGCAATATTAAAAATGATACCTGTAGATGTGTCAGAAACAGTGCTTAAGCAAAGCTCTCTGCCAGTTTTTGAAAGCAAATTGTAAAGACTTAGTCTTCAACTACAATCAGACTCTAGCTCTCCTTGTTGAGATTATTCCAACACACAGCTGAGCTGTAAATTGATACACCATAGATTTTAAAAATATGAAAGTAAAAACAGAAAGAAGACAATCCAGCAAATGAAAAATATTAGGATTTAATTTTTATTTGTTATCTGAAAAAAAAGTTTAACCTAGATTTTTAGAAACTGAACTCTATTCTAATGGTTAGCTGATAACCATGTGTATTGTATGTATTTGTTATTGCCCAAAAGTACAGTATATGAACATGCTTAGATTGCAATGTATTTGGAACAGAGACTACATTTTCTTTCTGTTCCTACGATGCCTAGCACAACACAGTACTTGTTATATTCTCATCGTATGTTTTGTGGAGTAAATATAGTGAATCATCTTGGAAACTGAAATGAAAATGAATGTGTCCATAATTTTCAGGTATCCTGGACCTGGATAGGATTTTGCTGGGACAGAATATCCAGCATTACTTGCAGTACTTGACAGAGTTAGCCAAAAACTTGCAACTACCCAAAGGATTTTATAATCAATCTGTTGAACTATTCTTCACATTCTGCTTACAGATACCTTAAAATTTCTGGTGGTTAATTCTGATTCTGAAATGTATTGCAAGATAAGAAGCAAATGTACATATGGACACAATTTTACAATGGCATTCCTTGGCATGCCTTTCATATCAGAGGCTTTTAATTTGCCTCTGACCTTTGCTAAAAAATACTGCAGCTAGAGTTAGCACCCATGACTACACACAGGGTAAATTTGGCAGCTACCAGATTCATAAGCATGCAGATCAACCTTTCATGGTTACACAGTAGATGTTTAGAAGATCACATTTATGGAATTTATTCTGCAAAAAGGAAGATAAAAGTGATTACAAAATGACATTTTCTCATTAAGGCTGTCTCTTTTTTGATGTCCAGGAAAAAGGGATGTAGGTCATTCAGACTTCAGAGCAAGTGAAGCAGAGCAAAACTCTTAGCAATCATTTCTTGTGACAGGAAATATAATATTGAATGGGTGTTGCTGATACTGGCAGCTACATTCAGTATATATCCCTTCCTAAACTGTGAAAGGAAACTGAAAGGAACAGTACAGTACCTTGGGGTTGAAACATTAGCTTTGTCCTGCTGCAGCAAGCCAGTCTGACAAGCTGACCTGTAGAAGTACTGCTTTACAAGAAGAGGTGCAAGTAGGGAGGCAAAGTGATTTTTGCATAAAGATGAGCTCTGCTAAACACATTCTTGAGTCCAAGGGAGAAAAAATGAAGGACTAGGAGAGCCATGAGACACAGCCCAGCAACGTATCTGAGAAAATGTTTTATACCAGGACTTCTCTTATATTGAATTATCCAAGAAAACCAAGGAGTCTAGCCTCTTACAATGCTTTTATAATGACTAGGCAGCAATCTCTTCCTTCATATGGAATTTCTGGACTGTATTACTTGCAAATCAATCATAAATAGTATTTTCCTTCACATTACACTCTTACATTTGTTACACTAATACATAAAAATTAAACAGATTATGACTTCACAAATGGAACAAAAGCAGTTTCTCTCTGAATGTTTTAGAAATTTGAAATATAAACAAAATGTTACTCTGAATTGCTAAATAATGTCTCTCAAAGTCATTAATGCTAGAGCTACCTTTTTTGTTTTGACAATGCAGAACAGCAAGGGAATTAATATGAGTACTTTTTCTTAATCTCCTATGTACTAATGCAAAATACATCTATTTATACCATTCCTTAGCTGTGAAAAGACCTTAAATTGAAAAATAATTCTTGTTTTCATTTAAGGCTGCTTAAACCTTCAAATTCCATCACTATTTTCTTACCATAAAAAAAGAAAATAGGTGTCTGTAAGGCATGTAAGTGTCACTGCGACATGGTGGCTCATCAACATAGTCAAAACAGGCAAATGAAAGGTGAATTTGTAATGTATTCTCAAACTTACCAGCTTGTCTTTTTAGAATTGATCAACAGGATTTATATGTCCTAGACATGAAAAAGCCAATTTTAACAAAACTTTCCATCTCAGATTCTCCCAGCTTCTTCTCAACTTTTCCACTTCTGGTTCAGGAAATTCCCTTCGTATCTCTTAACTTTTCCATCATCTAATAAATCCTATCCTCTAAACTGCAGGTCTGAATCTCAGCAATGATATGTAATAATATTAAAAATTGTTGATTGGGAAAATCTTAAAATTCTAATGTATTAGGACTGACTAACCTTATTATTAGAAAAATGTATGAAAATAAACTAGTGCTTTTATTGCTCTTCTTGACTTCTACAACAAATTTCAGCTCAGAGGGTAATGTTTTTGGCCACATTATACACTTCTCAATTAAAGACGCATAATAAAATTGCTGAGAACAATGTGGCACTAGTGATATGACCTCTAGTAGATAAATCATTTTTCTGCTGTAAGCAATACGGATTCTCGTACTGAAGCTTCCTAATGCCGTCTTATGTCTAGACTTATTCATATCTTAAAATCAAAACCGTTTAATATAGTATGGGAAAAATCTGTTTTTCACTGAAGTCTTTCTAAATGATGAAAACATTGAAATTTTATGATATCTGATCTTGTGACTGGACAATTCTTCCAATGGTACATTTGCATGAGCTGGCAGTACTTAACAATATAATTTCAATTACTTCATATTGAGTAAGAAGAAAATCCCTGAGATGAATGCTTTAAACTTTCAAACATGAGAAAAAAGTTATACTGGCTTAAGCATCTGGAATGTGGAGCACTCAGGAATATGTGTCAGTGAGTATCTGGCAGAAGAAATACTCTCTTGCAGAGCTGGCAAGAGCTGGGGAAGTACGTACCAGAAATTGTTTTATCCCAGTTGTTGCTATGACCATGGGTTTGTTTTTTTCATAAGGTTTTATCTGCAGTCTATGAAAAGACAGAGGAGAGAGTGGTGAACAGACTGTAGGATCCTCTTCCCTAGGAGATCATGTGAAATAGTTGTCAGACTGCCTACATTTCATCAGGTAGTAGTGTGAGTTTTTGAATCAATCTATATATGAAAGGTTTGTATCTTGGACATAAACCTTTTCCCTGAACTGCCACTTAACCTAAAAGGAAAGAAGTTTGAGAACCCCATGAGACTCTGTTCTCCCCAACCCCCCACCCTTTTATCTATATTCCTAAACCTAAACCCAAAGTGGTTAAATTAGACAATTTCAGCAGTATTATTTTAGGGTTTTTTGTTGTTTTTCTTTCTTTTTTAATGACTGAAAACTAAGACTAAAACTGGGGAGACATAGTGGCATTTATGATCTTGGGTCCAAGCACTGTGACACATTCTTTTCATGTTGCAGCCTCTGATGCCTCCAGGAGATAATGACTGTATGACTCTGCCCACCTCTGTCTTCTCTTTTTCTGCCTTTAAATATCTCCTGGGTGATAAAACATCCTTCATCCTGATCTAAACTCTGAACTGTTACGGTTATTTTAGAAATAAATGAGATTATCATGAACTTTTCTTTACTGAAATATTTAAATAGTATGGACAACATTTTGAAGTGACTAGTAAGGAATAACCTGCCCCAGTGGAAAGTCTACTAACACAGAAATTGCTGAAAACACAAATCTAATACGTTTGTGTCATGCAATCTTGACACAAGAATTTAGACTTTTTTCTCTTTCAATTTAAAGGATATGTATATTTATTTCAATTTAAAATGTTTTAGGACTATGGATTCGCAGCAAATTAATAGGTTTTTTCCCTCCCTTTTCGTTTTATTTCAAAGTGAGTTTAACTTCAATTGGAAGTTATAATTGTCTAATCAATATGTCAACTGACTTCTGGCTGGTTCTCGTCCATAATTCAAAAATTTTCTGTGTCATATCAGTATACTGCAATTTATTTTTGATAAAGAGTCATATATATCTGTTCTTAATGAAAGTGTTAAGCAAGCCTGTCCTGAGTTTTGTATATTAAAAGTCCTCCAGAATCAGTTCTTTCTTGGGTGCTAGAGCTGTATGAATAAATGCTTTTTGATTCTTTGGTCAGACTGGAAAATCAAAACCAATTCTATTTGAGTTGATTGCAATTATTTCATTGACCTGAAACAGAATATAACACTTATTCTAGAAGAAGAAGTAGGATGATAATTTTATTATTTTTTTCTGTTGTTATTGTCACATATAGGCAATTTCTGAAAGACAATTGTTTTGAAATTAGAAATTGAAATGTTTTACATCCAAAATGTAAAAATGAAACTTTTTCATCCTTTGTTGATTATTTTTCCCTGTTTTTAATAACATGTTTTCTCACTTGCTTTATTTACTATCAACTTTGGTCAGCCTAAAACCACTTACGATTTTTCACCTAACTCTTGTTTATACGTGATAGTATAGGGAAAGGATGATAAATAAAAATTTTGCCTATCTACCTGAAGAAGTAGGAAATCCTACCAAGAACTTAATTTTTAATTTGGAAAAACATATCTACAAGACTTCTTGCAGCTAAATGAGAATCACATGCAATGACATATAGAACCTTAGTCTCATTCTACTATTCTGGTCCTCATAAAAATAATATATATTTTGGTCCTCGGTTTCATTGTTGTCTCTTTTTTCCCATTATTATTCATGATCTCAATAAGTGTAACCCCAAATAAAGGTGAAGCTTCTATTTTTCCATCTTCTTGAATGTCAAGTTGGGCAGTCACAGGTGATCTGACTATTATCATCTAGCTTAAGACTGCTGAATGCAAATTATGTTTTGATTTGTTTTGTCTATCTCCCAGAAAATTTCCAGAATGTTATAGAGAGACTTAAATCCTCATCCATAATGCTAATTATACATACAAGACAGTTTTACTTTTCTAGAAACCAGTTTTGTTTTGTTTTTCCCCCTGACACACACCCATGCTTGTGTTTTGTGATCAATAAACATGTTCTTATTTGGTGGGAAGTTTTGTCTTTGCTTTAAGCATAGAGGTGCAAGGTGTTTTAATGGGTATCTCTCCATCGCTGCTTAGGCTTTTAATTTGAAGTCACAGTTTTCAAGACATATTTTCTGTCAAATTCCATGCCAGCATTGATTTGAAAGAGTTGACATCTATTGATCCAGTATAGGATTGACAGCAATAAATGGGAGAATAAGCCCCTTTTTTAAATCTCAAATCTCTCTTTTAATAGGTAATTTTTGTTTCTGAATATATATACATAAAGTGCTACTAGTATCAAATTTTCCCTATTGCATCGCACAACATAAGATTTTATAATATATTCTACAGAATAAAATCCACAGCTTGTCATTCATTACAAAAAGAATTAAGTATTTCCAATCTGCAGTTGCATAAATTAGTTGCTTGAAGAAAGAGCCCTAAGGCACTACAAAGTACAGAGTGTTAGACATTGTTATAATTTGTGAGGTGGCAAAATTGTCTTGTCTTTCTGTACACTGTGCTATTGAAAAAAACCCAGAATTTCTATGTTAAAAAAATATGAAGGGCATCTTTGTGAGGGGGTTTAAAATCTATTTGCTATTGGACTATATAATAATGTTGGCATCAATTTCAAAGGGCAGATTTTCAGAGCACCTTAAATCCTATTTATAATGGTAGATCTGAGACTGTGTGCATATCAGCATTTGAAAACACAACAACCTTGTTTTTTGCATTCTGCTAATCACAGTGCCAGAATCAGTATACTAGAGATCTCCAAAATATGTTGTGACGTTACCATTAGGGGAAATAACCATGTACTTTACAGGCATAAACATAAAACAGGAAATAAATCCTTCTGTTACAAATTCCAGTTATCATTATCTCTTCTTTTTCACAAATAGTGCCAAGTGCTAGATATGACAACACACATTTAATGGATACATTGTTATGGAAAAGTATTTATCAAAATATTTTTGGAAGTAATTTCATATTAAGTTGACAAAAAAGATTCTTAAACTTCTCTAAATGTTAGTTCAATAACTGAAAATACTTCCAAGCTTAAAAAAACATACATTTCTTTTAAAAACAACTTTTATTTCTATTTATTATAGAAATGAATAAATCTAATAGTCAAATGCAGGGGAAAAACAAAAAACTGTAAGGAAAATTTCCTATGACATGTTTCTTTTGTTAGTGTGACTGCAATAAATAAAGACTGCACTTCTAAGGCTGGAGAAACGCATACCGGAAGCTCAAATAAGAGAAGCTAAGTGCTTTGTACGTAGCTATGTTGTGTTCAGGGACATCTAATAGACGTTGTTCTGCAGTGTGGAATACCTTCATTTTGCTGTGAATGAATGGCTCCTTTAGAATTGGATTTTCCTTGTCTTATTAAAATGTGTTATTCTATGTTTAAAATTATCTTTAAATGCACCTGTGCAGATTCTGGGGTGTGCTGTGCCCCAGAAACCCTAAATCAATATACTTACATTGAAAAACACTGCAGCAGAGGTGCAGATCCACATGCAAAAAAAACCCCTTGCTGTTGGTACAGCTGCTTCTTTCATTTGGGAAACATATATTAGCTCTACCTCCTAAAGAATCTTTTTGTTGTTATAATCTCTGCCTTTATGGAAAGGGTTTTCTGGAATGATGACACTAGTACATGTATGCTAACAAATCTCTTAGGACAACTTTCTGAGTAATCCTGTTGATACTAGCAAGACTGCTCAGAGACTAAATTGTTATCAAGCAGGTATACAGGTAAAGAATCACAATAGAGGAGCCAAGAATCAGGAGTAGAGGTGGTATAAAATGCCACCTCTGCCAATAGTTGCCTTTTGGAACAAAGCAGACTATTCACCCAACAAATGACATCGCCAAGTGACCAACTTAGAGGGAACCAAAACTGTCAGTGAAACAGCCCGGAGAGTCTGCCAAAAAGCCAGATGCTGCTAGTGAAAAACTACCTCCCACAAATTGGCATTGATATCTTGCAGAGCTGGCACTGAGTAGTACCTGCTTTGCTAAACCAAAGTCTGTCTTGAACACATTATTTTACTATCCTTCCCTGTTATCAATAAATGGATAATATTATTCTGTTTTCACTTATTTAATTCTCCTTGGCAACTGTTCTTTTCACAAATGTAAGCAAAAAGAGAGAAATGTGAACACCATTTTTTTTGTGGGGAAAATCAGGGTGATTTCTTTTAAAAATGCTGCACGGGGCATACGATCTCCAAACCTTGTTGTTTGCTTACTGGTGTATTTTATTTCCTCAATATTTTGACATTATCCAGGGATGACTGTTGGCACTAGAGTTGTCACTACTTGGAGAAAATGAGCAATTTAATGGATTTCTGTTCTCTGAGCCATTGACAATTAAGATTGTTGAGCCTACTGGATGTGGAAAGGAAGTTTATGGGCATTTCCGGTGCTTAAAAAAAGGAATAAAATGTCTTTCTGTTGTTCTTTCTGCAGAATACTTATAGAAAGGACTTGGGAAGAGAAAAAAAATTATCCTGGATTTGAAAGAACTCCTGTATTTTATTGAGTGGGGAAATTATTTTCAAGAACTAGCCTTTGCTCATGTGAGGCTAATTTTTATAGTCATTGTGAAGTTCTGCTGTATGAAACAGAGCTCTTGCACAGTGCAAGCAGGAGAGCAGGTATGATGATTGCAAAAGGGGACACTAAAGTAGTGCTTATTTTGGACTGAACTGCATCTAAGGAGGAATTTCATTGTCTCATGTCTGGAACAGTAACATCCCATCAACAAATCTAGGCATGGCGACTTAATAACATAGGTTCCACACAAGAAATGGAGAAATGATTACTCATTAATTGACGAATATGGATTTTATATAACTAGACAGGTTTTTCTCATTTTTCTCTCAGAAGAAGACTCTCAGTTGCTTATAGTCAAAAAAGACAGGATGCAAATGGAGGCCATCACAAAATAATTGCAACAGAGTTTCTAAGAACAAAACTGTTGACACTTTGCCATTCCTAAGAAATGTGAATTACAGAACAAAATGAAGTGGCTGCTGCAAAAGCAGGGAAAGCACAATATTATCAGTAGCCATTCATACAGATCGATTAATTGCAGCAACAAATTAAACTCTGTTGTTTTGCAAGAGCCATTCTTAACTCGAATGATACATAAAAGATTTGTTAACTTCTGATAATGTATTGCCCCAGTTACAGACTGAATTGAAAATAATGTATTTTTCCCCATTATCACTGATGTCTCAATCAGTAGTAATGTTAATATACTTTTGGTAATAGTCCATTGTTACATAATGGAAGAGGAATATCTGGTGCTCACCTCATTATTTTAAATACAGCACTGAGATTGCATTAGAAATATCTGAAACCTAAGAAACACATTGCAATCAAAGGGTTCAGACTTTGCCAGTATGTTTTAAGTGAACTGAAGACACTCCATGTATCATGCACACTCTGCTGTTTTCCACGTTTGAGTGAATGATCACATACACTTGATCACTGTGGGAGCTGATATTTGTGCTAAAATCCCACTGAGCAGATTGTGTTGGGGAGCAGTGAGGGCAGGTGGCCCCATGATGGAGGTGAGCCGGCAGCTGTGGGTGATGGCACGTCTGGCAGAGCAGGGACATCACGGAAGTGGGATGCTTTCCCACAGCTCCTAAGTAAGGGGGACAGAGCACAACCTGTGCCAGGAACAAGGGACAGACAGAGCCCTGTGGTTGCCTGGGGTGGCTGGGCAGGGATGTGGGGACCAAAGCAGTGGGTGGGGGTCTGGGTCGGTGAGGAAGTGGCTTCCAGACCTCATCCCAGGTCACTGCTGCCCCACAGTAGAGCTGGTCCCCACCACCCGCACCCCAGCCCAGTGAGGAGAAATGCTATACATAACTTGTCATCTGATTTTCGAGGCTGTATAAGAGTTCTCCATGTCTGCCAAAAGACTTTGAAAATTGCAGGTTTCCTTTCATCTTTGCAAAACTGAAAGAATTAAAATGTTGGAGTATGTTCCTGAAGATACCTCATAAATGCTATTTTGCCTTTTAGAGTGTTCTAAAAGTTTTCTCTGCTCCAGTCTTGAAATTAAGCAGGCAATTCTTGTACTTACTAATGTTTATTGAATTGTCCATTCATTGAATGATGCATTTCCACAAATGACTTGGTGGGTAATTACTTGACTGTAAATTATATCTCCTCTAGAAACATATTTTGGCAAATCATAAAAAGAGAATATATGTAATTCAGTATCATATGCTACATTTCAGATACCTAACTTCATATTTTAATTTCTATGAATAAAATTAATCAGTTTCCTCTCAAAACAAATTGGGCAATGTGGACTCTTAAGAAAATAGTAAGAGTTGCTGAAAGATTAAAAATGACATTGCTATGTGATATGGAGTAGTTGTTACTGCAGGTGCAAATATCCTTTATGAGTCTTGTAATAGGAAAGTGTTCAAAATTTGGTCTCCATAATCTTCTGTTTCTGAAGTTTCAAGAAATTGCAAGTATTACATACACTCATACACCTAACATATTGGGAAAAGATTTTCTTATGTAATTACATTGAGATAGATATCTATTTTGATGTGAATTCACTGAATACAGATAAAGTTATTGAAGGCATAACCAGTGTTACCAATTTAATTTAAAGGCAAACATATATTCAAATGTACAAAATGCACTGCAGCTGAAAATAAGTATCATTTTAAATAATGAACTCAAAACTAAGATAACTTTATTTTATATTTGATGTCTGTGAAAAATATACAGGAGATAAAAACAGTTTTGCTAAAGGAAATGGTATTTCCTTAATGTATACCCCAAGGAAATTGTTGTCTATTACTTTTAATGTAGATTTCTTTTATTTCTACACAAGGTGGAAAATCACTGAAATGAGACTTAGAGGATGAAAAGAAGTATGCCACAAAAACTTCATTTCGAGTATTGGAAAATGGTTCATACTCAAGTGAAAAATAGAAGATTACATTTCTTCATTTCAATGTATTTATTGAAAGAATTATTCTGTAAAAACTAGAAAAGTTTTTACATGCTATATTTGTATGGATGAAAAATCAAAAAAGGCTATGTGTAATGTTCAGTTCTATTAAATGTATGATATTAAAGAAAGTTTTCTACTATAGCTGCTCTAGGGTTTTCTGTTGAATTCATTTTCTCAAGAAAAACATCATTTTTACATTATTATATTTTTAAATTATAATTTTATAAGAGAGTTTAATTTCTTTCATGTGTCTTCATTTCCCATTGAGAATAAGAAAGTGATGATATCTTCTAATAACATCAACCTGTACCATGATTTTTTCAAAAAATCCTCAATATTTATTCAAATCAATTTCACAAAAACAAAACTGCATTTCCTCATGGTTCATTGTATTATGGAAATTGTTTTCCTGATTTTCGTTCTTTTGTATAGGCAGATCTTTGTCCCCCAAGAAAGGTTTTCCCTGATTTTTTTGGGTGTGTTTTCCCAGATTTTTACTGAACTTAGTGCTAAATCCTAGTGTATTATAGCAACCTGCAAGCTTTGCCATTTTCCAGTGCTTCCTAGATGCTATGCCCACTAATTCCTCCTGCATGTTCTACGCCGATAAGCACTTTCTCACCATGTGATGGAGGTCAGCTGAGCACTGTACAGAAGTTAAGAAGAGAATCATGTGCTTGGAGGACCAAAAGCAGGAAAATAAAACTACCTTTATATTTATCTCCTATGGCCCTTACTTCCCTAGTGGCAAGTGAGTAATTGGTGTGGACAAATAGCACGTAAAATAGCTGTTTAATCTTGTTTTACCCCTCCCTTAGTCATGGACCCTCTCCAAAAAAGATAAACTGTAAATTATCCACCATGAATGCTATAGAAATATTAACTGGCAAAATAAAACTCTAGGAGAAGTTGTTTATTTGGACCAGAGTTTCACACAAATTATAGCATAGAGACAGTTATCAGAAAAATATTTGTGTCATTGCTGCAGAGGAGGAGGTTTTGATCTAGAAAGAGATTATTTTGCAGTTTGAAAAGTAGTTACCTGCAGCATGACAGCAGATTGTGTTGATGATATTAATGGAATGAAACCCAGCACAAGAAAATTCAGAAGCTTGGCAAAAAATGCACAGTAAATGTGGCTCAAGTTTTTTAACTTAAGTGAAAATACTCCACTTATATTTTGCCAGACTTCTTTACAGTATAAAAAATACAATGCAAATCAGTAAGAAAACTAATATATACCATTCAATGAGCACACACACCCCTTCATTATTTAATAGATTACTATGTTAAATAGTTCTGAACATCTTTTATCCATGCAGATATATGTATGAAGAGTAAAACAGATGGTCACTTCCTTCTTACATACACACTGGACTGAATTTGTGAATGCAATGTCAACTCATAATTGAGTTGAAATTCTGTAACATTATTTTTTAAAGAAATCTGTCTTTTCCAATTATCATTTCCTGATTCAATTTACCTGTAAAGATTAGATGGATCCCTGTTTCTAAAAAAAAAAAAAAAGATTCCCCACTATTACTAAGATGGGAAATTTCCAAAGATGGATAGAATCCAATTTGCAAAATAATTTGACCTACAGTTAAGCAAAATATTGTCCCATCATGCTTTGTTTGATTTATTTTCCTCCACAGCATCCTGCCCCCTGACTGGCATGTACATATTTTGGGGAAGATATACTTACACATCCTCATGGACATTCTGTTTTTCTTTCTATGCAAACTGGGGTAGTGACATCCTCTGGACTGAGATCTATGGGCAAGACACTCAAGGAGACAAGTTAACTCCTGTATTTTGCATTGCATGTGTGGTATGTCTACAGAACTAAACCATTATTTTTTCACTGTTGTCTGTTTCTCATTTCTTCCTGTCAAGGGTAAGTGGTGTGTTTCACAGGGGGGTATAGGTTAATTACTGGTATAAGCATAGTTTCTACTGCACATGATGCAGAGTCACAGCGTCTGCTGTGCACTTGCATAAAACTGCAGCAGGCAACATGGGGGAAATGTAGTGTCATGTTGAAGTAATCACTTGAAACAATAGGAGCACCTGGTTGCTCCTAGGTATTTCCTGGATATATTACTGTATATATCAACTGCATCTTGATGTAGCTGGTAACCGTCCACTTAATACCCACATAGTCAGCATGGGTCTGGTGACCACTGATTTGGCTCAAATCAGTGGCCACAGGCTTGGCATCGCTTCCAAAATTAAATTAGTTCTTTATATAGGATATCATTTATGTCCTATGGGTTGCCATCTGTCATCCATATATCAGATGCAAATTTAATTAGTCCATAAACTAGGTATGGACATTACTTTGTCCATAAACTAGGTACTCAAACTTCAGTCATTATCAGAACAATGTGTGGAGTTTAAATACTGTATTTGGACAGTTCCTGGCTTAGATTTCCTCACTATACCATTGATGTCTTACATATAACTCCCTTGTTTTTTTATTAGACTGTATATGTCCAGCTCATTATTCTTATACCTATCTTCTTGCAAATATCCACATAAGCACTGTCCCCCTGCAATAGTTTTCACAGCTGTAGTAGTTCACCTTTTAAAATCTGAAAGATTTTTTCTAGCCCTTAATGTAATGTTTGTCTTACACATGCTAGGACTTCCCAAAAAAGCATTTTAGTTTCTAAAAGAGGTATTGTCTTTGAGAATTTGTCTTAAGTGCTTGAATTGTTGCTACTAATGGAGTTATGCTGATGAAATCAATAAAACAAAAAAAGGAAGAAATTGGGAGACATTCATCAGCAACTGGTTGTACAACAGCAGCACTCTATACATGGGATGAATCAAAAAGAGGGTTGGTTCCTCATTTCTATCCTTGAATCAGTGAATAGGAATGTTTATTTCAAGGTACAGTTTACACAAAATGGTGCAATGCAGATGTAGACAGGATAAGTCAGAAGATAGGGTTTGGATCAATTGAGCTGAACCTCCTAATCTGCTGAGATTTTCTCATCATTTGATCCATCTGCTTGTCCAATATCCTATTATCTTCATCCGATACAACAGAGTAGAAATGTTAATGTTCTAGCATATTTTACATACCAAATACTTTGTACATAATCCAAATATACCAGTCCTGATTCAAACCTGCAGCAACTACTATTAACAGTAATAAAATCTTCTCATACTTGCTTTACCTAA
>KZ506598.1:118083-152042 GCA_002844005.1 Limosa lapponica baueri
CAGAAAGTAAAAGATACAGTTGATTCTAACCAATCCATAACGTGAAAATAAATTAAAAAGAACCCTAATGCCCAAGACACATCATGGGAAACCATCGACTGGTTATGCACTTTGAATCCCTTTCTCATTTTCATGTCTAGAAGTTGTGCTGTCATGTGTTCCTACTGTGTCAACATGTAAAGTAAATCAAAAGCAACAGTAAAATCCCTATTAAACTTAGTGGGGCTACTCTGTTAATGCCAGGCTCTAGCTTTTAAGCTTTTTGTTTTTTCTAGTATGTATCTTTTTGAGGAGATATGACTAGGAAAGGGTAAATATTTATATATTTTTTAATCTGAAATACTTTCTTTTTACTCAAGTATTTAAAATATTAAGGATATCTACCAATATTTCACTCTCTACCATCTAGGGGTAGAAACAGCTGTAAAAATGACATGAGCTACACTACACTTTTTATTGTAAAAGTAACAGGGATGCTGAAGAAAACCTTACTGCTTGTTGTGCTACACAAAAACTGCAAACTGGCTATCGCTTATCCTGTCCTCTACTGTTACAAACATGGCAATGTGCAACCAATCTCCCTGTTGTTACTTATTGCTATTATAGTTGCTACTACTACATAACACAGAACATGTGGACCAAAATTCAGGAAGTTCTGATTTTAACCCATATATATTTGTGCGTTTTGACTCCTTTTAAGTGACACCACTAAGGTCAACTTTTTCCAGGGCTACTTTTTTTTTTCTTGCTCAAGATGTGATAAGATTGAAAGAAGACTTTAAGGGAATTCAGCTTTAAAGAAAAGCAAAATGTCTTCATATTGTGAGGATTCTAGCCAAGTAGAGATATTTTTACTAAGGGGAAGCTATACTGAAACCCTAACTGAGGTAAAAACCTTCTGCAAAAGCTTGGATGGCTTCAGGGACAGTAATCAAGGAGCCCAACAGCAGTGAATGCTCACCTTGTAAAGTCCATAGACAAAATCTTATCTTTAGGCAGAATTTCTAAGGCAGCTGTTGCTGTCTGATGTCTCCCCTCCTCATACAATACCTTCTAGCCTAAACACACCCCAAAGAATTAGTAATCTGTAGATGAGGAATGAACTTTCTAGTCCTTCTTGTGAGATCTTTTGATCTCATCACACTTGACAAGAAGGGCAATCAACTACTGAGGTAAGTTAGCCTTATGAAAAGTAGTCCATATTTCTGAAGAAATCAAACTATATTATCTGAGTGATATCTTTCAGCCTTTAAGTCTTTAGCTTAAACAATACTTTCAGGCATTCAGTCAAATTTTCAACACAAGTATGTACCCTAAATATCTTGAAAATTCAATAGTATTTAAATTCCAAAGAATCTATATACTTTTTTTTAAAAAAAAACAAACGGTATTCTAGATTTTAAGGACAAAAAATACTTTAGCATTAAAGCCATGGAAAATCATTAACATTAGATAGCTTTTAGATATGCCAATAACAGTTGACATCTAATTTATTTTTAATGTTTACAATACTGTTCTGAAGTTGGGGGTTTTTTTCAGTCTACTGTGTGATACTGATGTTAATATTTGCAATTAAACAGAAGACAATTAGCTACCAGCTTGAAATTTTTTTTTTTTTATTAATTACTGCATGTTTTAAAGAAGTGCTGTGGTCCAGCAGGCAAAAAAGGAAACTGAAGCTCTACCTGCTAGAGCACTAGTGTCGTTTAGTGGGTGTTGATCAGCTTGCATCATTTTGGGAATGGAATTTGAATGTGCCTCATTTCCTTCCATGCCTTATTTTTATGGTGTGGAAGAATGATAGATCAAGCCAGTCATGATTACTGTAGACAATTATTGCTGCAATTACTACTGTGGACAACATGCAGGGGGTAGACGTATCCTGTAATCTTGAACAATTCCTTTCTCTCTTTCCTAAATTTGAGATGATAAGAAATATTTGCTTAGTCCTACTGTTAGGAGGCTCAATTACTATCTCCACAGAAACAATTGTTTCTAAAGAAACTTCAAAAGCAAAATGTCCTGTGTTCTTGTGTTCACTCTGCTTTTGAGAGTTTAAATATTTATACCAACTTTGTCTCACATAAGCATATTTGTAGGCAAAATATTACTGACTTTTAAATTATTGCCGATCATTTTACTGAGAGTGAGCAAGTCAATTTTATGTTGGTGTTAGTAAATGTTTACGACAATTTTCATGACTGCTTCATACGATGTTTCTGCTTTTTCTCTCATTACAGTGTTACAGTGAAATTTGGTCAGCAACAATTTCCTTGACAGTAATAGAAGAATAGCAGGACATCAGATAGGAGAATACTAACAGGCCACAATATAAGAAACCTGTCAAAATAAGATTTCAGGTCAGGGAAAAAAAAAAGTCTGGTGGCAGTTCCTGGAATGGACTGACATAATCTTCATATCAAAATGGATTATTTAACTTCTTTGCAGAGTGTTTCAGTGAAAGCTGGAATGCACACTCCTATATACATCAATATCAAGCTTATAAATGGCCTGTGAATAAGGAGAACAGTTTCAAAGAAGTTCCCAGGGTCTTTGTAAAGGAGAGTAAGTCCAAGAAGAAAGTCTCCCATGCGTGGCATCACATTCTATGATTTTAATTTGGGCAAACTTCCAGTTACACTTCCCCTTCAAAGATCGAGAAAAATGGGCTGCTCAGCTGAAGATGCCCACAAGGGTGGAATTTATTTTCTTTTTTTACAAAGTATCCTAGAAGCTTAGGCAAATAATTTAAACCATAAAACATTAACTCTAGAAATACTGTTCTGTTCTTGATAGGAAGACCTTATAGAGAAAATACAGAAGACAAGGATGTAAAATTGGAAGCAAGAGATCTTTAAGCTCTTAGTCCCAGTAAACTGCTGTCCTCATGCAGCTGGGTCAGGAATTGATTTTTTCCAGGGGTATCAGGACAGTTATCTCAGGACATTGTTTGTCTTTTATTTTATGGTAATTCTACAGCAAGATTGTTCAGAGGTTGTGATACATCTCTTAAAAGTTGTCTTTAAAAGTTTGTGGTGGGCTGACCAGCCAATAGCCAAACTCCCACCTTGCCTCTCACTTCCCTCCCTTGTGGTACCAGGAAAAAACAGAAGGAAGAAGAGAAGACTTCTAGATTGAGTAAAATGGCAGTTTAATAGGGAAAGCAAAAGCTGCCTGTGCAAGGAAGGCAAAAAGAGGAATTCATTCACCATTTCTCATCAGCAGGCAGATGTCCAGCCACCTCCAGGAAAACACGGCCTCAGCATGCATAACAGTTACTTTGGAAGACAAACACCATAACCGTGAATATCCCCACCTTCCTTCTCCTTTCCTTCAGCTCTTATTGCTGAGCACAATGTCATGTGGTACACCTTTGGTCAGTTGGGGTCAGCTGTCCTGGCTGTGCCCCTTCCCAATCTCTAGTCCACCCCCAGTCTACTACAGGAGTGCACAGGGAGGGAAGAGACAAAGTCTCATAGAATCACAGAATGACCTTTCAGAGCACTGAATCGAATCATTAACCTAGTACTGCTAAGTCCACCACTAGCTAGGTCCACCACTAAACCGTGTCACTAAGCACCACATCTACATGTCTTTTAAATACCTGCAGGGATGATCACTCAAGCACTTCCTTGGGCAGTCTGTTACAATGTTTGACAACCCTTTTGGTGAATAATTTTTTCATAATATCCATTGTGAACCTCCACTGGTGCAAACTGAGGCTGTTTCCTCTTGTCCTATTGCTTGTAAATTGGGAGAATAGGTTGACACCACTCGCTACAACCTCCTTTCAGGTAGTTGTAAAGAGCTATAAGGTCTCCCCTCGGCCTCCTTTTCTCTAGGCTAAACAATCCCAAGTCCCTCAGCCACTCCTCATAAAACTTGTTCTCCACACCCCTCACGAGCTTCATTGCCCTTCTCTAGATATGCTCCAGCACCTAAATGTTTTTCTTGCAGTGAGGGCCCAAAACTGAACACAGTACTCAAGAAGTGCCGAGTACAGGGGGACAATTACTTCCCTAGTCCTGCTGGCCACACTATTTCTGATACAAGCCAGGATGCTGTTGGCCTTCTTAGCCACCTGGGCACACTGCAAGCTTCTATTCAGCTGGCGGTTGACCAACACTGCCAGGTCCTTTTCTGCCGGGCAATTTCCAGCACTCTTCCACAAGCCATATTGTTGCATGGGTTTTGTGACGGCTGGTTCAAGTGGTTTTGCTGTATATCTTCCCGTAAAACACAACTCAAGAATTGGATTCTTGTCTACCAAAGTTAAATCTCCTAGAGGTACACAATGGATTTTCCCATCCTTCTGCATTAGCCACCACATAAAGCCAGGTTCTTGAGCAAAGACAATCCCATGGATGGGTTAGCCTATGCCCAAGAGAGGAGCAACATACACTGCCTTTTCCAGCTGGTTCCCTATGCATGGTATGGAGACCTTATCTTACCCTGCATTATGTAGGACCATGGTGGGTAGCAGATCCTGTGGTGTGCCTTCTGCTAAATTTGTATCTCAGTGCTTCCGTTCTCTGGTGCTCAATTCTCTCAGCATAGTCTTTACAGTTGACTATATCATTCAGTCTTTCTGGAGGCTTGTGGGTGGTAAGGGGGTGTGGTATTGTTCTTGGGTGTACAAGCATCTACATGACATACCTTTACAGCAATGTCTTCTACCAGGGCAGCAGTGTCTTGCTATGATGGAGCAGCCCAGACAAGTTTACCTCTGTACTACCATTTGGTCTGCTTCTACTGATTGTAATGCAGTTTTTGATCAAAACTGTGGAAGCTTGCAAATAACAACAACAACATCATCATAAATAAATCAATAATATAATGATAATAATAATCATAATTAACAATACTAGTCAAGTAATTTTAAATTGGAAAAGGCATGGCTGAGAAGACATTCTAAAGTTATATAAAATCCTAAATGCTTACTCTTAAGATTATGTTTTTTTCCTCGTGCAACAAAAATTTGTGGACAATGATTGAAATTATTAATTGGCAGGTTGAAAAACAGCAAAAGGAACATTTTCATACATTACATCACTGAATTGTGGAACTGCCCCAAAGTGATGTAAAGACTGAAAATATTAACTGGTCAATAAATATTAAAGAAGTTTATGAAAGATGGGACAATTGCACACCTCATACACAATGGCTCATGTACCAACTAGTACCACCGAGATGCCGAGTGGGTCCATCAGTAGAATTATTTTAAATGTTTAAGGAACAGTATGGCAGTGTTGAGAAACAGACATCAAGCAAGAATTTCAGTGAGGCCCTTAGTCAGTGGCCATATATTCTTATACAATTTTCATTATTTCTGAAGCAGCTATGAAAGTAATAATCTATGTAAAATTCCTTGTGTCCACACCTAAGAAGAATCAGCAAATTTCTTATCTTTCTTACACCCACCTGCCTGCCGGTTTAAGAAACTCTGAAGAATTCACTGGAAGAGGTTGACTTCTGCATGACACCTCTCTAAGACTATGTTGATTTTTTTAGGAATAACTGTTACATGTCGGTTAATCCCATGATTGAGCTTAAAGAAAGAGTGTGCTTTTTGGAAAAGGCAGAAGAATCAACAATGCAAATAACAGATTAAACAAAAGAGGTGAAATCAAGGAAAAAGCACCAAAGAATCTTACTTTTTCTTGTTTGCTCTCATCTCTTATCTCCGTGATATTTATAGACTCACATATGCTTTAACTGTGAAAGTTAATGGGATACATTCAGGCAAAAACACTGGGGATCTAAAATCAAAACGAGTAAGGTAACTTGCAATTTTAAGCTTTAAGTCTCAATCTGAAACTGGATCACTTCTTTTACAAAAATGTTATGTACATATATACTATTAGCTATTTTGGGCTTTATAATAATTGACACACTATCAACATCTCATACACTAAAATATTGAGAGTGAAAGGAAAGCATTCTTTCCCACAGTTTTAAGTGTATTCTAATTTAAGATGTGATCAGTTCACAAAGATGTAACGCACATTGATGTAAGTCTCTGGGCAATGCCTCTTACAGAAAGAAGCAGAAACCAAGAAAACAGGCTTGAGGGGAGATGTTACAGACATTTTGAGGAGGAGGGAAGGATAGGATTCTGTTCCAGTGCTGAACAGAGAAAAAGAAATGCTCCGAACAAGGTGACTGTGTTAAATCAAAACAGAGGGCCATAAAAGACAGCAGTTTATATAAGACTAGAAGATACATATTAGCAGTTTAGACGTCTATTTTTTTTTTTTCCCATTACCTGAACATGACTGCTTTACAAGTCTCACCTGAATTTGGCCTGTCAGTGAAGGCAAATAACATGGAAGTGTTTAAACCCACATAGAATTTCACTGGGTGATGGCCCCCACCTGCAGGGCTCAGTAATTGGTGTAATACCAAGGAAACTCTCACATATCACTTACTGAAATATGCAGCTGGAATCCTTGATCTTGCTGGGGCCTATTTACTCTTCAATTTTCCTCAGTCATTCATCATAAATGACAGGAAAGTTCGTTATGCAAGCTGTATGGTCTGGTAGATTGAAAAGGATTATAGCCTGGATTTAGAAGTCACAAACTCTTGAGTTCTAATCCTGATTTTTCTCTGGAAAACTCCAACAGAATTTGAAAGAAATACACTTGCACATGATTGCTCCAGAAGTACGTATTTTATTGAGAAATTATAATCCATTTGTTGAACTTTGGAAAGAGCTTACAAAATTTCACTACAGTGAAATTGTTCTACAGTTTAAAAGGTGATTATTTTTCATTAAATTCCACGGGAACTTACTCTAGTGGAGTAGCCATATTATCAAAGACCATATTCTCAGATGACTGGACTAAAAATCCATTGAAGCCAAAAGGAGACTTCTGGTTGCACTTTGAGATAGGTCTACTATGTATCTCTTCAATAATGAGATTTATCATACTTGAATTCTGTTAAAGAATGTTTACTAACATACATACTGCATATGCAAGTATTTAACTTTTAATTTTTTTTTTTTTAGTTTATTTCATTATTATTGTTCTAGCGGCTAATCACCTTCCACTACTTTGTATATACCCATATTTAAAAATACTAATACTGTCCTAAAAATCATAAATATCACCACTTAGACTCCTCATTTTTTAGAATTTTCCTGATGGAGGAGGTCATCTTGGTTGCTGACAGTAGAAATCAAAATTCTCCAATAAGAAAAGAAATTGCTCTGAGTGGAAGTTGTTTTTTTCCAACATTTTAATCTGATATTAATAAAGTAAATCTATAAATAAAGATAATAAATTACTACTATCCCTGCAATTATTTCTTAAGCTTGTGTATTTTAAAGCTAGGATAAGTTTGTCAAGCTACAGAGTTGAGCACATAGACGTTAGCGACATATAGTTTGCATGAGAAATCTCACTGTTGCCTTTTACCGAGCATGAATACTTTAATTTTAATGATGTGATATAACCAGTTTTAATCTCTAGAAGCTAGGTCACTGAAGGCCATTAGAATTTAACAAAGATTTACATCATTTCTTCAGTAATTGCATTATCTTTAGGTCTGAAAATCTTAAACTTATGTTACAATTCAGCATTTCATTTCACAGGGGTTTTTATGCTGGACGTGAGAAAAAGATCCTTCACTGAGAGGGTGGTTGGTCACTGGAACAGGCTCCCCAGAGAAATGGTTATGGCACCAAGCCTGTCAGAGATAAAGGAGTATCTGCACAATGCTCTTAGTCATATGATTTAGTTTTAGGGAGTCCTGCAAGGAGCGGGGTGTTAGACTTGGTGATGCTTATGAGTCTCTTTCTACTTGAGATGTTCTGTGACTTTATGATTCTACAAAAGACATTAAATCTTGACAATTTTGCTTAATACTAGTCTTAATAATAGTCCTTAATGTATATCCATAAAAGGCTGGAAAGAAAGAAAGAAAAGAAAGAAAGAAAAGAAAGAAAAGAAAGAAAGAAAGAAAGAAAGAAAGAAAGAAAGAAAGAAAGAAAGAAAGAAAGAAAGAAAGAAAGAAAGAAAGAAAAAAAAAAACAGATTAAAGACTTTTGTAAAACTCCTATATAATACAGTTTTGTAAGCTATACAAAATGCAGCTTTCTTGCTGTTGGCTGTAGGTTTCTGTCTCCCATCTTCCAGGGTTTCTTATCCTATGGTGACTAAGACTGATAGGAGAATTTGGCAGAGGGGACATTAGAACACAGGTAGGGTAGCCTAGGGCTGGGAAAAAGTAAACTTCTAATTCTTTAATTTGGATGGAAATGACATCTCAGCTAAGCCAGGAGCAAAACTCCCTTGATGAATGGGAGCTGAACAAGCAGTTAGGTTTTTGTGTTTGTAATACACAATGGCTGTTTACAAAAGGTGCTGTTGATTTTTGTTTAGTATTTTTTTCTTAATGCCATAGGCTCTACTAAAGTCTTTGCAGGCCCTCATCACAATTCATTTTAAATACATGTTTAAAAAGGCCAGATTGAAGAGGTCATACTTCTTTATTCTGCATGTACTTTATTTTATGTTTGTGAGAATGCATAGTATGGGCAATGAGAGATATGTCTTGCATTTCTACAAAAGACTAAATCCTTTTGTTTAAATCAATAGGGCAAATTCATTCTTCCATCCAACATGTTTGCACTGGGGGTGAATTTAACTCTGGTGTTTTGCAAATAAAACATAGCTGAAAATTAGGAATTGCTGCTGACTGTTCAATATCTAAAAAGCAGTACATTTTAATGTGATTTTGATTCATGTCTTTTTTTTTTTTCCCCAGCTTGTATAATCCAGAGATTTAAAAAAAAAAAGTAATAAAAAAGATGCTACAGAAGGTTGTATTATTCCATTATAATAGTATGGTAAACAGTTGGTTGCATAAAAAAATTGAGAAGGGATCAATAAAAATGAAAGCAACTGAACAGTGGTGGTTTAATTTGTTTGCTCTATGAATATGAAGGAAATCCACTAGCTATTTTTCACTTCAAGAACATAAACAGTAGAAAGAAGACAGCGTGATACGAATTTACAGGTATGTTGTTTTGGTGGGAAATTGGATATTCCGTTGAGTGAATGAACTATACATCTATGTCATTTTGTTTTGTATAGCTTCTTATATTAGTTGCATGTTTGGTGCATTTTGGGAGCACCATTATGTTTCCGATTTTTCCCACAGAATATATTATTGATTGATAAGTAGATTTTTTTACTTTTATTCACACTATTTAATAGAACCTTGCTTTGTTGTCTTTCTGGAAACAAACAGTCAGTTTTCAAAATAAAATTGTTCTAGTAATGTTGACAGAGCTAAGGAGACCAAGACGTACTCCTCTACTCTCCTGCATAGCCTTTCTTTTTAACACTTGGGTTCATCAGAATTCAAGTAGCTAAGTGTTGACTAAGCAAAACCTAGTAAGGGAAGTTAGGAAAAAATAATTTTAAATAATTTATTTTAATAAAAATGAGATCTCTACTAAGGCTTCAAAAAGTTAAATTTTGTCATTGAGAAATTGGCTGAAAGAGCTATTGCTCCATTGAGGTTGGTGTGATTGGCTCAAAATTTCCATCTCAGGCTGCTGTGTGAACAAAAAGTATGCAGGTGCTTTATAATGAAAACAGGCTAAGCAAAGTTAGACAAAGGAGTAGCTCAATCTCTTACTTTTTTTTTTCAGGTTTTTGTGTTACCCATTGATGTATGTAAAGTTGTCATTCTCTCATACACTGTTTAATCATACACAGCTACTCCAGTGAGGTAAAAAAGCAGAACACTGCCAGTTTACTGATTTACTCAAATCTACAAAGAGATTAGTGAGCCTACTTTTTTATGTATTTAAATTCTTTTTGTGCTACTTCACCTGAAAATCTTGCTTAAAGTCATGGAGGAAATCAAAGCTGGGAACTGATTCTGCATTTACCAAGTCATCTCCATGACCTTTGAACAGGACTTCCCTTTTCCTCTGATCTGTAGACTAATCTCTGGTTGAGAGAACCACCTATATTTGCATCACACGAGGCTGAAGATCAAAGCATTAAAACTCTTGCTTCTCATTCAGAGCTGTGTTAACAGAATTCAAGTGCCTAGCTAAAGTAATTCAAAAGGGACATATTTTTGTTTGTTAACTTGGACAAATAGTCATGGACACCTTGCTGAAGCACTGATCAGTAGTAAATGGTATATGAAGGGATTGCAACTTGTTCTTAAAATCTGTCACTGCCTCCAGAGATTTTTTAGAAGCAAGGTAGGTCACAGGGAGAGAAGAAGCAAAACAGGCTGTCTTATTGCTGTCTAGGCAAAAGCACAAAATGAGAGTTGTTGAAGATGTGTCTTTGTTGCAATCATAATTACTGTGCATGGGTACTCTGTGATGGCAGGATAACATAAACATTCCCAGTCTCACTTAAAATATGTTTCTTTCAAACCATGGCTTGGAAGCAACTGTGAGAAGATAGGCCTGAAAATAGGAAAGGATGACTTTCTCTGCCACCCACTATGTCACCTGCATAAAGTAAAAAATTACTTCTGTAGCTTTCAATTTTTTTTCTGTATTTGATGGAATACTAGATGACCGCTAAATCACTGCTACATAGGAGGTACAACCCCTATGAAGGTTTGGAGCACTGCTTCTGGTGTGGTCCTTAATGCAGATGGTGAGAGTGTATATATATATTTTTTATTCATTAGATTAAAAAAAAAAAATGGTCACATAAGCCACAGATAATCAGAGAAGCATATTATACACCATAATTTCTCATTAAGCAAGTCCATATGGCTCCACTTTTATTTTGCTTTTCTTCCAAAAAATAATTGTGACTAGGAATTTGTTTCTCCATTGGTGCTGTTTGTTAATTCATATGGCTGCTTACTGTGAAATGGACCAGTGTCAAATTTGTTTTTCAAAAACTGTTTTCCAGATTTCTTTAATCAAACACCTCAAAAGCTATGCATTTTTTTCCCTTGTTAATAGAAGGCAATATGCTAATTGAAAACAGATATCTTGTGGGTACTTAGGGGTATGTCACGATAGATTTTAATGTCTGTACAACTTCTAAGGTAACAGTAGATAAACTATATATTTTTTTTAATATTTTTAGTGTAATCTTATCTATACTGACCATCTGTATATCCACTGTTAAAGAGTGCCAAGCAGCAGAGGTGTAATCCTGTCTTTTGAAGTCAGTGGTGAAATTCTTACAAAGTTAAGAAAAGCCAGGATCTCAGTCTCAATTTTCATCTCTGTTGTCTTTGACTTTATAGAAGCGTTTCTGCCTAACCTAGATAAATCTAGCACAGAGTATAACAAATAGTGTGATGAGTCACGTGAGATTTAAGAACGTGTCATGATGGTCACTCATATGCTGAATATGCACACTACTACCTCAGCTTTTCTTAAAATGTTGTGTGTGAGAAGATGGCTGCAGAGGTAGGCTCCACATCCTATTCAGTTTTTCTGAGCTAGACACTGTCCCAGTGGCAGTTGTTATTCTGTTTTTCTCTTGCTGTGTTGTTTCTACATCAAATGTTTATCAGCTGCAAATGGCCTACCCAGGGAAGCAACAGAGAGGATGAAAGGAAGCAGTGGAGGAGGCCAGTGGTAAGTATTGCATACTTCCATTTTTTGATTTATGTATAAGAACACCTTCCATTGATCTTTGTACTGGATGAAAGTATTGTTTTAATTCTGCCCTTGAAACATTGAACAAGTAATTTTGTCGATATGTTGTTGCTGTCAAACATTTCATAGATGCAAAATCTGTACGCAGCTCTAAAAAATTTCTAATATAATAAAATGACACATTTTTTGCTTTCACTATTCTTTTGCAATGTTCAGGTATGAGTTAAGGATTTTTTTGTAAGTCTGCATTTAGTTTCTATTTCTACTAAGGTAAAGCTAATAATTCTATCACACTTAGTGATCTTCCTCAGATCAGTATTGCATGAAAGTTTGTCCACGTCTTTAAAGTTTGTCCTAGTGTCAAACTCAGTTTGTCTACCTGAAAATTTTGTTGCTTTTTTTCATCTCTTTCTTCACCCAGAAATAAATGTACATAACTAGAATTTCTGCAATATTTTTAGAAAATGTGCTTTCAGTAAGATAAATGCAGTAAAAATAAGTGTGCTATTAGTGACTCTTTGTTATTTTATATACAAGTTATTTTATTATCAGAAATAATAAGTAAACTACTTTAATAGTTATTGTAAATGTTATTTTTATTGCTATTGTTATCGTTATTGAAGTGGGAAGGAATAAAAGGGAGGATGCTCCAAGTCTTTTTTCTGTATATTATTCTTTGAGGCTGGCTTTCTGTTACTGTTTTCAAATAATCAGCTTTGCTTTTGCTGAGTAATTCATCATAATTAAGTTTACTTGAGGGAAAAATCTCTCTAGTCCCTGAAACTTGAGGCACAGACTGGAGGAATGAATTCCTTCCCATTATAACAGAAGATCATGTTTGAGACAGTCTGAGGAACCTGAACGTAACACTAGTCCATGGGACCTGACGAGAACCCCAGGGTCCTGTGAAAATTGGCTGACATTGTTGCTCAGCCACTCTTCATCATATTTGAAAAGTCATGGCAGTCAGGTGAAACCTCCAGTGATTGGACAAAAAGGAACATTGCACCCATTTTTAAAAAGGGTAATGAGGAGGACCCTGGGAACTACTGACCAGTCAGCCTCAGCTCGGTTCCTGGCAATATGAAGGAGCAGATGCTCCTGGAAGATATGTTGAAACACCTGGAAGATAGGGAGATGATTCGAGACAGCCAACATGGCTTCACCAAGGGCAAATTGTGCCTGACTAACCTAGTGGTCTTATGTGACCAAGTGATTACATCAGTGGACAAGGGAAGAGCTACAGATGTGGACTACCTGGACTTCTGTAAGGCCTTTGATAAAGTCCCTTACAACATCCTGGACACTAAATTGGAGAGATACAGGCTTGATGGACAGACTGTTAGATTGATAAGGGATTAACTGAATGGCTGCACTGAGTCTGTTTATCAATAGCTCAATGTCCAAGTGAAAACCAGTAATGAGCAGTGCCCCTCAAAGGTCCATACTGGGACCAATACTATTGGACTAATATCTTCATCAGTGACATACACAGTAGGAGTGAACGTGCCCTCAGCAAGTTTACACCTGACACCAGCAGTTGATATTGCTAGAAGGAAAAGGGTGTCATCCAGCAGGACCTTGACAGGCTTGAGGAGTGAACCTCATGAAATTCAACAAGGCCAAGTGCAAGGTCCTACACCTGGGTCAGGGCAAACCCCAATATCAATACAGACTGAGTGATGAATGGATTAAGAGCAGCCCTCCAGAAAAGGACCTGGGGATACTGGTGAATGAAAAACTGGGCACATGCTGGCAATGTGTGCTTGCAGCTCAGAATGCCAGTTGTATCCTGGCCTGCATAAGAAGAAATGTGGCCAGCAGGTCAAGGGAGGTAATTCTCCCCCTCTACTTCACCCTGGTGAGATCCCGCCTGGAGTACTGCATTCAGCTCTGGGATTCCCAGTACAAGAAAGACATGGACCTGTTAGAGTGGGTCTAGAAGAGGGCCATGAAAATGATCAGGTGGCTGGAACACATCTCCTATGAACAAAGGCTGAAAAAGTTGTGGTTTTTTAGCCTGAAAAGGAGAAGGTTCCTGGGAGACGTTATTGCAGCCTTTCAATATATAAAGAGGGCTTATAAGAAAAATGGAGAGGAATTTTTTACCAGGGCCTGTAGTGTCAGAAGAAGGGACAATGGTTTCAAAATAAGGGTATATTTAGAGTGAGTATATGGGGGCCTATAGGAAAGATGGGGACAAACTTTTTAGCAGGGCTTGTTGCAATAGGACAAGGGGTAATGGCTTTAAACTAAAAGAAGGAATGTTTAAACTAGATATAAGGAAGAGATTTCTTTACAATGAGGGTGGTGAAACACTGGAACAAGTTGCCCAGAGAGGTGGTAGATGTGGCATCCCTGGAAACATTCAAGGTCAGGCTGCATAGGACTCTGAGCAATCTCATCTAGTTGAAGATGCCCCTTTGCATTGCGGGGTGGTTGGACTAGATGATCTTACTGGTCCTTTCCAACCCAAACTATTCTGGGATTCTATCATTCTATGACAGTCTTAATTTTGTGTTTAACTGAATCATCCTACTGTTCACATTTCTGTATACCTGAGGAGTAAAATTCATCAGGTAAACAAACAACCAAACAACCAAATCAAAATGTCTAAAAACAAGAAAAGTGTAAATGGCCAAAGTAAGTTTTAGATACTAAAAATTGTAATTCTTTTATTTCATTTTTTTACAGCAAACATAGGAAAGAACATAGGGCATAGATTTTATAATTTATTACGTAATTATTTTATTGTGTATCACTAGTTGTAAGTGTAACAGTTTTGTGCTTGGTGGAACTTGTATAACTGAACCCCAACTGTTCTTCGGAACAGTTCAAAATGACTAGTCCTTTTAAAGTACGTTCCCCAGTATTCTCTAATTTAAAGAAGACTGCACCATCCCTTTAGCTTTAGGAACAGAATAGGAACCTGAACCTTTGTCTGATCCGGTGTTGCTAAGGTCATAGGCTCTTCTAGGTGCTGGCATCCTGTGGCCTGTGCTGATGGTGTCCTATAGTGACTGCCTATTTAACCTTATAAGAATTGAAAAAATATACTTTGCTAGTCCTGCAGAAAATCCTCCCAATCAGTGTCCTTGCGCTGAAAAGATGGCTAGATGCTTCTCCTGTGAACTTATTCAGGGGAGTTAACTGAAAGTGGACTTAACCAGAAAACTTAATGAAAGTAAGTAAAAACTTAACTACGAAAAAGGAAGTAAAAATTCTGGATTTTTGTAGAAAGAATATAATTGAACTATGTTCAGGCTCCCAAAATTTTGTTAAGAGAAATAAATAATTTTCTTTAAAATTATCATCTACAAGCATTAAGCTTATGGACTTATTCAGCAGATTATAATACTTTGCCCTAATATTACTTGATCTGAAAGATTCTCAAGAGCCTGTGAGAGGAAGACTGCAGTAGTAAAGGGTCTGACATGTGGGAACTTTTCTCTTTTAAGTGACGTTTACTTGTGATATTTATTTACATGTCTGTCTTAGGTTACTGTTTTTTGGAGGGGATCTCTTTCCTGACCGTTTAGGATTTAAAAACTGAAAACCAAGACAATTTTATTTGACATTTGATATTCATGTGAGGGAGAAATTAATTCGTGAAATACAAAATTACACTGAGAATGCTATATGCCTGCATTGGAATATGGGAAGTTTGGGGAAAAATAATTTTCTATTTTCAGATTCCATTTAATCCCACTTGTATCGCAAAATGAATGCAATCTGAATTCAGAAACAAAAGTGATATGGAATAATGAGAAAGGTTCATGTCCTAATAAAGGTTTTATCAAAGGCCTATTTGCATAATTGTTCCATAAAATATGTTTTACATATTTAATCTGTAACAAAACAAGGAACTGAGTTTAAATTCTAGTTGCAATGATTTTTTGGGAATAAAATCCAGAGACTCTTAAAATAAGAAAAAAGTAAGGAAAAAAAAAATCAACAAAGCACATTATCTTTCCAGTCACTCTCAATATGACATGGATGGTGTTTGAGAAATTAAAGTGAAACATGGTGAAGAGGCTATGAAGTGTGCCTTTGTGCACTGCAGTCACATCCCTCTAGCATCTTGGAATGGAGCCCTGCATGGAGACAGAGCCAGAAGACATGTGAATCACAGAAAACAGACAAGTTTGTAATTACCTGCTGAAAGTGATTACCTCAGATATTCAAAATCACTTGCTACTCCTGCTTTGTAATGAGAGGTGAACTTTGATATATGAAAAAGTCTCTCTGGAAAAACTGGAAAACAGGAGAGAGCTCTCAGCAAGCTCTCAGTAAACTTACGTGGATGACAACAAAGAAGTCTACCTGTTTTTTCAAAAGGCTTTTATTAAGGTCTCTCATCAAGGCGACCAGTACTGTAGAATTTGCTACAGCATAGCACCCACACTGGATAAAACTTCAGTTAATTAAGTAATGTACCTTGCATCTTAGCTTTCTTGCTATGTATCTGAGGCAATTTATACCTGGGTGTTATTTCATACTGTAGGTGCAGTATGCCGAAGTATATTTAATTTAATCTGAAAGCAGGTGAAATACATAAGGAAAGCTTTAGGGCTCTTTTTAGGAAACAGAGGTACATCTACTGTTCTTTTGGACTGAGTTTTCATTCACTTTGAGTCTAGTGAAAACTATAAATTAGAAAGTTTGCAAGGGTGATGATTGCACGACGTGTTTGGAGCTTTATATCTCTGTGAAACGCTAAAATATGTAGTCAAAAATAGCGTGGTGAGAAAAGCACAGAAGGTATGGTGTAGTGAAACTTTGCTCAGGGTGTGGGTGGTTCTGTAGAACTACAGGATATAGTTGGGAAATCACTGTAAAAGAGCTTTATGGTAGTGAGGCTGAGGTGAAACCAAAAGAATAATTCACGGCAGAATAAATAAAACCAGATATACCCTAAAGACTGATGGGACTATTTCTACTGAATCCTGGACAGACAGTAAAATGGAAAGAGCTATGTATAAGAATTCCATATGGACAGGTTTATTTGCATATTCTTCAGAAAATAATTATCAGCAATGCCTAGTGGATGACTGTAGCCTTCAGTTATTTACCAGCACAACTCTACAGTGTTTATTTGATACTCTTTGTAGCAGACTTTTGTTCAGGGGTACAATCCTATAGTATTGTTATAAATATTGAGAAAATCACTAAAAATGGTATTTTACAAATTTAAAAAATAATAATTTTAAACAATTTGTATAACACAAGCATATACATTTCTGTGAACGGCGTACCAGGAACATTAGCTCATAAATGAACTGTAAATTAAAAACCTCTAGCATTCCCAAGAAGAAGAAAGGGCGTTTTAAACCAGATAACCATCTAGCTGATATGAAAAGTGCACTATCTTATATCAGCTTGAGGTTTAGTCAATGCTTCAATCACAACCTTAAAAATCTTTGTAGTGGTAAGAATTTGAGCCAAATGAGAATTTGAGTCAAAATAGGATAATCACATAACTAAACTTTCTGCAAAACAGAAACAAAATCTTGTGTAAAGATTCTCTGCGTAAAGTCTGCAAAATCCTGTGAAACCTTGGTTTCATCCAAAATAAAATTAGCATGACTGTTGCAGTAGATATTTCAGTAAGATAACCCAGAGGAATAGATGAACATTTGTGAATTAGAGTAGACAGTGAGTTTCTTTGGCATGTGTAAGGGTTCAGATGTGTGATGGTACTTTTGACTTATCTTTGGCTCTGACATCTGCATTATCTGCATTCCTAAGACAGATACATATTGCATTGTTGGTCTTCTTTACTTTATAAAGTTATTGAGATGTTTTTATTGTGTTTGACAGATAGAATATATCATTTTTAGAACAAAGTTAAATTTGCAGTGACTTGCATACCTTTTCAATAGCTAGCAAGCCTAGTTCTTAACTTCAAAGAATGAAATATCCAGAGACTTACTTTATTAAAAATACAATAAATAAAAAGAAACACCTCCTGAGACAACTCAAATGTCCATTGAAATTAAAGTACATGGCCTGATGTTCCATGAATAAGAAAACAAAAAATCTGAAGTCTGAATAATATCAACTCTCACTGGTAAACTCGGAACTGAGAAGTATTTTAATGCCTGAAAATCCCCACTTTATTTCCTGCAGTAATATGTTTGACTTATTGACGGGTGAAAAGAATAATATTTATTGAGGTTCTACAAAGTCTTACACCTTTCTGGTCTGCATCACTACATCCTTATGAAGTAACAGAATAAGATGTGCCACTCAGACTTTGTTTTTGGGTTTTTTGTTGTTTGGGCTTTAGGTTTTTTTTCCAATTTAATGCAAAATTTTAGAACTTGCAAAATTCTGGGAACATTGACAAATGAGACAATGGTACAAACTGAATGAAACAATATGTTTAGAAACCATAGTTCAGCTGATGAATTCATCTGTGTTATATAAAAAAACATAACCTGCTGATTTTTTCAGAAATGATTAACAAATACATTTTTTAAACAAGTCAATATTACAAAAGTAAAATCTGTACTGCAGGTAATAATTTGTGAAAATAGTCAAGAAAGAGATATTATTCTTTAACTGAGAGGAAAAGTTTCTCTTCAATTGCAAAATAGTAACATCATCTATATGAAATAAACATCATCTATATGAAACCACTTAGAAAGAAATGTTTGTTGTTAAATGTGTTGAAATATCAGTGGGAAAAAGCAAAACTCATTTGTAGCAGAGTTAGAGTAAGAACCAATACATCTCTGTCTCAGGTTACAATGCACTGCAATATACAACAAAGAGGTGAAAATATTTTAACACATAAAACCACGACACCCTTCCTGATGCTTTCGGAGTTAAGGGCTCCATAAAATCCTCTGGGCTTTGAATTCTTCCAGAACATATGTATGTAGTTTAGACATTTCTTACTGGCTTTTCTGTCTCTCATCTTCCTAGTCTTAACTGTGGGGAAGCCTGTGTCCTGTCAGCTGTGCTCTAGGTGTACTATGTGGACCTCCCTGGGATCTCTGAGCGATTGGTGCCTTCATGCCTTGGAAATCTTCACCCACCACTGCAACGGAGCACACCAGCTCTTCCAACAGCACACAGAAACCTTGCTGGCAGACTAGGAAACGAAAAGCTGTTGTTTCCAGATGAAATCCAGAAAGTAAGCAGAGAAAATGAAATATGACCAAGACATCAGCTCTCCTAAAGCACAGCTATGGAGCCTTTAAATACTGCGGGTGGTCAAGACCTCAACTATACTCATCTTGTGAGGAAAGAATAAAGTCCATTCAACAGCCCATTTCCTTTTAACGTCGTGCTCTGGAATTTCACCAGTACTGACAAAAGAAAAATGTCACCCACTGAATCACAACCACCAGCAGTCCCTGATGTTTTCCTAAAGAGTTTCATTTAACTGAAGTACAGATCAGATCCAAACTAATTTTAGCTTGTGCAGTCAGAAAAGATCTAATAGTCGTAACAGGTCATAAGACAGAAATAGCCTTTGTTATCCACAATTCATTGTTTAAATTATTTTAGAGAGTAAAAAAGAGGATTTGTAACTCAAAATAATATAAATAATACTCAAGCACTCCCAAATGGCAGAATTTAGTCTTTTTAGGATTTGGTTCATAGCCAATCTTACCTTAAAAAAAATATATATTTTGAAACCTGATATCAGGAAGTAGTACAAGTTACTTTCCTGTAATAGCACCACTTTTCTTTAGCTAAGCTGGAGAAAAAAAGAGAAATCTTTTGTGCAGAGTATGTAAATTATTAATTTTATGCATGTGAGTTTCTTGCAGTAGGATTAAGCACATCGTTTATTGTTTTACCGAACTGGGCTAGGGGCATCTTCTTACAGAGTGTAATTTAGATGTGTCAGAAATATTTGTTATTTTTTTGTGCCATATTTCTGTAAACATTTTTACTAATATCTTTACTTTTGTTTACATGGCTTTAAGGTTTAATTAATACAAGAATGTTAATCTGGATTTGCACGAAAAGTGTAAACATCAAGCAACAAGAAAATACTCATGTGGTTGCTTGGTTGCTTGCTTGGTTTCTTTTCTTCTCTTTCTTTCTCGTGTTCATTTGTTCATGTTACATTATTTGTGAGCCTGACTATTTATTTTTTAAAAAATATTACAACTACATGAATTTTTATTTCTCTGTTTACCCATAATTAGACCGGAATTAAAGGGCTATGTGCACGTAGTTTTTTACTTAACTGTCATTATAAAGAACAATAAATATATTTCATGACCTTTCAAAAAGATTGATAAGCTACTAAAAGTCAAGAGATGGGGCAAGGTTAAGTCTTATCAAAGAGTCTCAGTAATTTATATGAAATCACTGTGGTCTGCTGCCCCCCTACCATCCAGGGGCTCTCAAGTCAGTTCTCTGTTAGAATGTGATCAGACCTGCTGTAGGTCTACAGCATATCTGTATGCTGTCTGGTGTTTTATATTGACCAAAAGTTATGGTTAATATGTTGCAATTAGGAGAAGCCTCAGTGGACATCTGCAAATCAGTCACCTGAGTAAGTCTTTATTTGAAAGAAATCACACATTTGACATAATACCAACAATGATGTGAAGAAATATAATTTGGATGCACTTTTATAACGTTCTGAAAAAAAAGATACAAAACAGTACTGGCTTTACAACTACATGGAATCCCACAAACTAAAATAAGCAGAATAAAAGTTGTGAGGGCTTCTTTGATCTGGGAAATAAAGTGTCAAGGGTAAGACTGAGGATGTTGTCATTTAACAATTAGTCAGTGATTTTTTATTTTTTAAGACTGTAATTTGCCACTTTAGAATCAGAAAAGACATTTCCTGCGGGCCAAAGAAAAACAGGCATTTTCCACATGTACTCCTATGTCAGTGAATGTTGATAGTCTGGACACAAAAGACATTTACATTCCCACCAATGGAGTTTTTTTTAAGCTTACAAAAAAAAGCAGGTAATTTCTTTAGCTCACTTTTTAAACGTTACTCACCCTGACATGATCTAGTTTTGAAGATTTCTAATTCTGTTCTGTGTTTTTGCAAGGTCAGCACTGTAATCCACACAAGAGCTAGTGCTGGTGTCAGGGGTGGAGAGATGGCGGGACTTTTCAGCAGTGAAGAACAGCACCTTGCACATAAAAGTTTTGGTAAGTCCCCATTCAAATGAATGTGGCTTTGCAGGTCCCTGTGTCTCTTCTCTGCACCTGCTTTTCTGCAAGCATCAAAACAACCCAGTCAAATATCTCAAGTTATTGCACATTTATTATATCCTGCTTCTTGAAGTTAGTTTTATTGCTTTTCTAAATACTTGTTTTCCATGAACAACAACAAGATTTGTTTGTGACAATCCTGACATCCTCAGCACTTACTCTGTGCAAGTGATGGGTGATACGGTGAGTGAATCTGAATTGCAATGCTCGTCTTGACTGTTTTGCTCAGTTAAAGTAGAGAGCACAGAACACATTTGCATTAAGCATAGTCTCTTTCAGAAGAAGAAATGAGCACTTGGAATTTGAAAACTGTCAAAAGAGTATTTTGTTGAAAGGGAAGCCTTTTGATTTTGGCATGTTTCACTAATGGTTTTTACTGACAAAGTTTCTTTCTGAGCATCCATTTTCTGCTTTTGAATATCTTGTCACTTGGGCTTTAAATCTTGCATATTGTCCTTTTCCCTGAAGAGAGATTTCAGCTACTGTTGGCTCTGCTGTTAAATTTTACAGCTCAGTGATAATAAAATATCAAAGAAGCTATTTCAAGGCCTTTTAGCAATGTAGATGGATGGATTCAGATCAGAGAAATGTATTTGGTCATAGAACTCATCTAACATATCCCCTTATTTAATTGATGATAGGTCTATTAAATGCAAAATACAGGACTGGAAATTGGTGTTATACTTTAATCCCGGTTGTGTGGCTTTTTATTTTTTTTTCAGATCACTGAAACATTTAAAAGATGCTCAAGTTTAAACCACTGGTGGCCATAGTTAATAAGAAAGACTTGAATAGCAGATGGTGGGATGAACCACAAGTGCAAAACCAAGTAACTTGCTAATCGCCTTGAGACAGGATCTTACTCAAACCATGCCTGGTCTAGATTTATTGTAATATGTATCACTTTTTTTTTTGCACCTTTTTTTTTTGTGTGTGTGTGTGTGTATCTGTGATAACTTTTATACTCAATATTCTGGTTATAGAGGGGAATAAGAAAAGATGTTGAAATAAATTCTTCACGGTGAGGGTGACAGAGCCCTGGAACAGGCTGCCCAGGGAGGTTGTGGAGTCCCCTTCTTTGGAGATTTTCAAGACCCGCCTGGATGCAGTCCTGAGTAACATTCTCTAAGCAATCCTGCTTCAGCAGGGGAGTTGGACTAGATGATCTATATGGTCCCTTCCAGCTCTAAAAAAAAATTCAGTGAAAAATTCAGTGAAATATATTTGTCACAATTAAGGTGCTGCCTTTCTGACACTCTTTCAAGACTTTGTGACCATATTTTGTGAATCAATACATCAACATGACTCAAAAAAAAAAAAAAATTTACTGCTCTGATCATTTGACTGAAATGACAGCATTAAGGTTAAGTTTATTAACATTTGATCTAGAATCCAAGATCCTTAATGTAGTTTTTCTGGAGAAATCAGCACCTACAGAAATACAGTAAAATCTAACATGAAGAGACTTGAAATCAGCAACATTCACACTTCAGCTTTCCAAAATATATGCTACTTAATTTTAAACAGGAAATTAAGAATTCATTTATTTTATGTGTTACCTTTGACGTATTAGGACATCAGCATAGATAAATGTTCTGCTTTTATGGAAGTATGTTGATTTTTTTTACATTAGGCATGGTAATAAATAGTAGCATAAATTGAACAGCCTGGAATTACCTATCTCTGACACCTTTATAAAGACATGCTTGCCAATCCTACTTGGTTTTCCCTCCTAACGCCTTCTAACAAAATATTATGTATTGATTTCTTTTGGAACAATGCCTAGTAATTTCACCTTTGAGGAACTGACAACTTCCAAATGAAAACATATTTCACTGCAGAAGTACACAGGTCTTCACAGCAGGTAAAATGTAATTTAAAGTACACTATTTGTAAGGTAGCATTCTTCATGTGAGTGAATGAAAATGCCACGGGCACACCGCATAGTTCTCTTTGAGGTTCAGCTGGTGAAGTTAAGCTGACCTCTTCATTCTGTGTTAAGGCACAAAGTTTTGTGGAGTTGCAAAATTCTTTCGTAAAGCAGGAAAGAACATTTAAAAGTGGAATGTTAATAAAAGCCAGTACTCTTCTGGGCTTCACAAAAAATAATTGATAACACCTTGGCTTTTAACAATTTCTTATCAAATAGTTAGATTGCTTAGGTATTAGGCAGGTTCCCTCGCATGATGACTGCTATATTTGAAACCTGGTATAACCAGGGTATATTACAAACAAGTGGTAGATGTGCGACCGAGAGAGAGAACAAACAAGAAAAGTAAGGAATTCTCATGGCATTTTTGTTGTCTTACAGTTCAGCCTTTTGCAAATAGATTTGTGTTTACAGTTTCCTTCTTTTTAAAATTAATTACTCTTATGACTGACCACAAAGAAATGAAATAATATTTTACATATATATATATCTTTATATAAATTATGAGTAGCTTTGAAATATTTTGGCCTCTATGTCTATGATAGAGAATCTTTATGTTTGGATAATGTGCCATTTTGACAACAGAAAAGTGTATTCGCTCTTTAATTTATTTAAAGAGTAAATTTAATTTACTCTGCTTTCTTTACCTCCAATCATATCTCACTGTCACTGTTCGTTACTCAAAATTTTGCTATGGGCACACCATATATATATGGAACCAAGAATTCACCACTAGTCTAAATTGTCTAATGACCACAGGAAAGCGTCAGTATTAACACAGCTAAAATGGTTATAAAAAACTTCTTATCTTCTCCTTTTGACTGGTGGGATGCTCACCCTTCCACACCCTGAAAAAGAGACAGTATTGTGCCAAGTCATCAGCATCCTCCATATCTCCCTCTGAGAAGTGTGTGATGTTCATCATGGGGTTTTCTTCCTCCCTGTCTTGAGTCTGCTTTAGGTTATCTTTATATGTATGGGAGATTTTTAGATTGGGTTTGTTTTTTTAATTCTTTTTCTCACAGCCCCAGCTCCCCTCTCAGGGACTTCCAGTTAGAGCCAGAGAATGGCACAGTTGCCTGCACCAGCCACAGCTCCCCTCAAGAATTGCCATTTGTCAGCTCCTGACTCCCTGGCCCAGTCTGGCCCACGTTCCATCGGATGTCATGTGGTTTAAACTAAAAGAGGAGAGCCCACAGGCACTGCTCCTCACACAGCTGTTAGCACTTTCGAAACCAGATGAAACTAGACTGGTCTCAGGCACGGCCAATGAAGCCCAGAGACTCAGCACTGACAAATCAATACCGAGCCTGTGGCTTTTGGCTAGTGTGGCAAAATCATATCTACTGGGCCACATAAAGCCTTTGTAATTAGTCTACTACAGATTAGATTTTGTCAAGACTTTGTTGTGTCCTTCTCTAGAACAAAATTTGCATGTGAACTACGAAACTTTCCACACCATGAAATTCCGTAAGAGAGTTCTTGTTTTCTGAATCATATTTTTGAAACTGCAAAGCAAATAGATATTTTGACAGAAGTGCTCTTTTAATTAGCTGTTTCTTGATTTATTTTATGCATTTTAAACCCAAAATTGTAATTTAGTTCACAGGCATGGAAAAGAGTCCAAGTAATAAGGAAATAACTCTTAGTGAGTTTCTCTGTCTACCACTTAATTGTTGTCTAAACCCATATTTCAAACTTTTGGATGGTTCATTCAATCATTTCAAGCTTTACATTTCTTTATTTCCTATTCTTGATAAGTTTTCAAATAACAGGCAGAAAAGGAATCAGCTTCTCAGCTAAATAAGGCAATCAAATGCTTGAGGATTTCAGAAATCAAAAGCATAAATACCCGAGTTAGTCAGTAGTTTAAAAAACAGTAGACAGGGAGAAATCTTTGCTTTGCAACTGGTACCAAATGAATTTTAAAAAGCGTTGTAAGCACATTACTTTTTGTGTCAGTTCAACTCTGTACCTGTGCCAAAGGTTCACTGCTGCTGTTTCGCAGAAAGCAGAATCCCGTGGATCCCAATTACAGGCTTTCTTGGTAGGCTAACATCACAGAAACTGAAAATTGGGAGTCACCTACTTTATCTCTGCTTTGAATCTTGTCTTTGAACTACAGTAATAAAGGCCATTTTCTGTCATTATTTCTTAACAAGTGTCTGCAGAGTGTAAGAAATTTTTGAAGACAAGTCAGTTTCCTGCAGAGTTAAACAGAATTATTCAGCTGCAGAGGCTGTACTGTGAATATAGATACACATATTTTTTCCTTGGTGAAGGTTGGTGAGGAATGACTGAAACTCAAAGCCTACTAACCTCATACTGGCTTGACAAGTACTCTGGGTTTCCTACTGTTCCTTAAATTAATTAAAAGGAAAAGAAATTCAGAAAAAATGTGTCAAAGGCAGCAAAATATTGAACATTGGTGGATCTTCATCATCATAGCCACTCGGGTCCTTGCCAACATCTGAAAGACTGCTAATCTTTCTCACAAATGCATTCAAGCTACAGTAATTTGGTACTGCTATGCATCTGTAACTTTTAATTATCTGTTTAATCAGGCTGTGAATAAACTAAAGTAGGTTAATTTAAAAAATCCTATTTGGAGCAAATGTTTTGACTGGCTCTGAAACATAGCCAGCACCAGTGAGATTATAGAAATGAGGAAAGATGGATATATTATCTAGAATTTGTGGTATTAATTTGGCTATCCCACAATATCACTTCGCATATTACAGCAGACTGACTGCTATTATTTTCAATTAACGTGTCACATGGTCACAAAAAAAGGAAAGACTGGTGAAAGTCTGGACATGACAGAAATTTTTATGGCTATGGATCATATCTTTCCAGTCATGACCTTTGAAAATTCTCCCTGCAAGATAGCCTGCTAGGTAAAACGGTGCTGTGTGTCTGTGTGAACAAGCACTGTATTTTCCTAATCCAGTTTATAGCCCGGAGAAGTCTCTTATTACACAGCATCTTTTGACTACTTGAAGACTGTTCGTTTGCATGCCATTAAGGTGTAATGATAGTCTGGTGTCTGTAGTGTGTAGTGTGTATTGTTAATCTTGATGTTCATTATCTCCACTGCATGCCTCCAGGGACTGCTATTTACACTGCTACGGAAATGCTAATTAATTTCTATATTCAAAGTGCCAGCAACTAGCCTCTCATTTCCACAAAAGTATTGTACCACTTATATTGTCTTGGAAGCAAATTGGGGTGGGGAGGAGGGGTGAGGGAAAACAGTATTCTGACCTGCAGGGTGGAGAGAAAATTGAAGTTTAAATCACTCTGATATCTGCACTATACTGAACATTCAGTACAGTACAAAATGCAGTGAAATTCTATTTTCAGATTTAAGACCATTGTTGTGTTTTCTAGTCACTATTCAGGCTGAAGGAATTGAACGTGCTTCACTGAATACATCTCTCTGTGACGGTAAATTTATGAATATAAGAAAATGGCTGGGAATGTATATCAGCTAAATACCTTCTTCCGGTCACAGAGACTATCCTCGTATTTTCTCAGCTACCACTGGGTATATCAAATAATGATAAAAATCCACCTCAGGGTTGAGATAAATAGTCCACTGAAAGTATTGGTGTGTGTAAGTATTTGGGGAACAGGGATTTGTCATCTTCTGATATATATATGAGTAGCCTCATTGGGCCATTAGGAAAAAAAAAAAAAGGTCTTTTTAACCTTGAAAAGGATGGGAATTTGTTATTTCTAACAAGCCTACAGTTATACCTCATAGCTATTGCAGAAAGAGAGGTTTGAATAAGCAATCCAGGAAGCATACAGATATTTAAAACTGTGGGCTGAAAGGAGAAAAAAGTCTTAGAAATGAAGGACCAATCTCCCTTGATATTATACTATCACATTTGCAGAGAGGATGATCAGAAACCTTAAAAACAGACCCTTCACATACGTTGCAAGGTAATAATTTAAAAGCTGAGTAGCTCCAAGTTGCTGGGGTCTGTTACTTGTACAATATATGTAGGAGAAATATACAGTAACCTACTCTCTTTACGGCATATTTTTCTAATCAGCAAATATTTGATCACCCTTACATTTTTTACTGTACTAAATGTGATGAAATACATGAACTTCTCTGTTATGTAAATGAAAAGCAGCATGTGAACGTGTAAGTAATAATGAACACTTCTGATATAACTTTAATCTATAATACAACACAAAACTTATGAGCTATATTCCAAGATAGAATAAACCAAGACAGAAAAAATTGGTTTGATTTGCATCACCAGAAGAATTTGCTTGGGATTCTTACTGGTCAGGAGGCCAGCTTGTTTCTCATGAAAATGAAATGCGTTGAGGAGTTGAGACATCAGACAAGGTAAATTATAATTTACTGTCTTCTAAAATGTTCCAGTCTCTTACATGTATAAGTAGTTGTGAAGAAAAGGAATCGAATAACTAATTTTTCCTAGCTCACAAAAGTGCTCAGTAACAGAAAGGGCTTGATAGAAGGCAAGTACCAGGCATTTTTAAAGTGGCAGTTCTTTCATCACGAAACAGACGGGGGAGGTTATTTAGGGCATAAAACAGGAAACAATTTTTGAGAACAAACTCTGCTGCTTCTTTACAAGCCTTTTAAAATTTGACTGTAAAATACTTGCATAAAGAGGACCGTAGTCATATGTGCATGATTTTCAAATGCACAGAAATGCAGGTGGATGGTCAGATGATGCTGCTTTTCACTAAAGGACCTTGAGAATTTGAAGAAAATATTCTCATCATCTATAGAAAGCAGAAGTAAGACACAGTACTTCGTCCCTTAGGGCAAAATACAAAATAGTATGCAAAGCTGCAATAAGAGACAGCTGCTCTCCAGATACAGTTAGTTTTGAGATACTCTCAAAGTATAGAATGAGACGCTTTGCTATGACCTTATCTATGCAGGGAAAAATGTATGTGTGATGTTGTGAAAAATCATAAAAAGCTACAGCATGTTATACAACAGATATGGACCAGATTTGAGTTCTTTACACGTAGAAGGTGCCTAATAAATTTAAAAAAACCCAAGAACTAAAAAACACCAAAAAATCCAACAAACCACCAAAAACCAACAGAGAATTAACCCTTAATTTCATAGTTTAAATCTGATTAGCATGTACATGCTGATTAGCAGTTTGCCGAATAAGTAGTTCCTCTCTGTAGTATATACAATACACTAATACTAAAATACTAATCTATTTTCCTGAAAAATTATGGATTTTACATTTGCACTTAGGCCCATTTTCTTTTATATTAGCCCATAATGGAAGGATTTTACAATGAAATCGATTAACCCAATAGAGACACCTTTGTGAAGAGGTTTTGTGGAACAAAAGCCTGACTAAATATAATCTCAGCTTGATCTACTGTTTGCCTGAAGTGGTGTAGTAACTGTGATTTGTGAAGAGAAAGATTTTCCACAGATAACGTTAGAGGTAGATTATGATCATTAGTTGAACTAAGTTGGTTTGTTGTGCATTTGAGTGCTTTTCTTATCTTGGCAAGGTGGTGGTGTTATGACAAACCAATAGGACAAAAAGCATCAGGAAAATTAAATTTCAAATAGTAATGTAATTCTTCAGGGCTCATGTGCCTTCAGAAGCTAAGGTTGGCTGAAAATCATCTTAAGTGGTGCCTTTTAAGAGGACATGTACACATGGAGTTTAAAGATACAGTTTTAGTAAGATTAACTGTCTGGATAGTTTGATTTAAAGCTTCTGCTTTACATGAATTCTTTTCCCTGACAATTTGCAGTAACTTCTCTGACACTAAACTGTCATAAAAAAAGCATTTAAATATTTCTCATTGAATCATGCAGCTGCAGTTGCTTTAAAATTTCAGACCTCTTCTTTGAAAAGAATTGAACGTTCTGGGGAAAATGCAAAAGACAGAGCTTATTGCCTCAAGGGAACCCATAGTGGTTGTTTTCATGTTGTCTTTTAACTTTCCACATAAGAATGTAAGAGGAAGCTTTGAGTGCTTGCTTCACTAGAGTCGTTTGCATCTAAATTATGTTCATGCAGGACTCAAGCTTCAATGTAAATGTTCATGATGAGATTTTTACAGGAATTACTGGCTTAGTGGGGCTCTGGAGGAGCTCAGGAACTTGCCCGCAGATGTCTGAGTCATAGCTTTCATAGTAAAGAGCATGGATTTCATAGTAAACAGCTGGATTTCAGAAGGGAGTTTGATGTGATACCTGAGAGCAATAAAGGTTATAAAGGCACAGTCCTGCCTACCGATACAGTACCTAAGAATATAAGGCATAACCACTGCCCTGCCTAGCCTGAATTCTGCCTTGGACATTTGCAATAGAGAATGCTATTTAGGGAGAGCAACGCAAGCCTGGTCATTTTTTGTGTCCCTTAGCACCCAGAAGTGCTGTCTTATGGATTTTAGAGGGTATATCTCTTCTTAGTAATTTCTGGATTTGTTTAGTGACTTCTCCACAAATTTCTCTAGTCCCTTTTTGAATTTGAAGATATTGTGTGCCTCTGCAGCCTCCTGTGGCAATGTATGGGAGCACCCAGCCAAACCGGTTTCAGAGCACAATAGGTGAGATACAGGGAGTTGTCATCCGACTCAGCTTCATCTCCGCCTTGCCTCCTCTATGCAGAGATAACTTGGGGGGAGCTGCAAAACGGCTCAGCCCGGGGTTGTCTCAAGATTGCATCACAATAAGAACCAAATGGAGCCTTAACTACCTTAACAAACAAAATGCCCTGAATCCCATCCCACTACTATTCCCATGACTTTGAGTGCTAGACGTCACAAAATTGGCAAAGGGACTTAGCCATCACACCACCAGAGGTAAACATCCCAGATAGTGTAATCCACTCAGGCATAATCCTGCACCCCCACCGAATCAGGAAATATAAACCACAAGGTTTGGGGAGAAAAAAAGGGGAATCTTTCAACGATACAGCTGGCCTGTAGGAGATTCGTCCCCCTCCTTGTCCAGGACGCTGTACAGGGTAACTTCCCAGGGACTGAGCGACTTTACCTGAGAGAGAGGGTAAGTGATTAAGAAACATACGTATGGTATATGGCATGCTATTAAGATCGTGATTGGTGCACTCTTTTAAGGTATTAATATCTAGCGCACTTGTGGTTTGTGTTGTTACTTTTCGGGATCACTTGTAGGTTGTAATAGTGTATTCCGCGAATTGCTTTTAAATTGCAATAGTGTAATTGCCATTGTACACATAGAACCTGCAATAGTGACGTATTGGACCTGTGACTGAAGTCCAAATAAATTGTGAATTTGAACCTCTCAGTGAAGTCCTTTTTCCCGTTCGTCACAGGCACCAAGCTTCAGAAATTCATTACCTACTCTGTAGAAAATGACTTTTTTCTATTAATTTTAAGCTAATCTCCAACTAGTCTTATAACGTGCCTCTTAGATCTTGTATTCTGGGGTTTGGAGAGCAACAGTCCTGCTTTCAGTTTATCTACTGTATCCTTATTTTTATAAATCTCAGTAAATCCTGCCCCCTCTGTCCTGTCCTCTCCATACTGCAGAGTCCTGACTTTGTCATCCTCCCTTCATAGAATAGCCGGTCTATCATTATGGTTGCTCTAGTTGCCCTGTACCTCCCCTGACTTCACTGCAGGATGAGGTCATCCTGCAAGAAGTCGTCATCCTTCCTGAGATCTGCTCTTGAAAGGACTATAACTCTGTTTGCATGCCTTGCTTTTAGTTAATTGGCTTTCCTAAGTCGGATATTTATGATACACATTCATAGGGCTCTTATCGTAGATTACGTTATTTTAATCTTTAATACCTTTTTGAGGTAAGGCAGTACCAACATCCCCATTTAGAAGGTAGGACACTGAGGCACAGAGCATCAGATGGTAGCATCTGGCATCATTATTAATTTAATATAACTCTCTTAAGCTTATGCCATCATCAGGGGAGCATGCTGCTGTAGGCAAGTAAATATGATTTTGCCCTTAGTAGTAGAAGGCTACAGGTCTATTAACCTCACACTGGAAGATCTCAAGGATTTTCTGAACTTGCTTTCCCTGAGCTGATTCTCACTTGTTTTGACAACTGTCTAGTCATCAAGTGACTATTTTCTTACCTGTTTTAGCTTAACCTCTCTAAATACCTTTAGTGGTAATGGTCTGGCAGACCTAGATAGTTAGTGTATGACAAAAATACCCTTTAGGAGATTTAGAACTGGGGTGTAGTGTAGCGTATGAAGGCACAGACCCCGGTCAGAGATGCAACCAGAATCGCTTATTATAACAAACACTTTGCTTATATAGTACCAAGCACCTTCTTTCCCAACCCACACGCCCCTGCAACCCCCAACTGCCGGACGGGCGGAATTCCCCTCCATCAGTCGGGCCCCAGGCATTGTTTACGGGTCGTCTGGACTTGCAGGCCTGCTTCTTCTATTCCTTCTTCTGGTCTCTGCTTCTTCCACAGTCCTGTTACCATCCTGTTCTCCTACATCTCCCCCTTTTTTGTTTAATATACAGACTAATGCTTGTGTTAATATATCAGATAATGATTACATATGTATTACATCCTAATGATTACATTGAACCTATACTATTAAAACTACTATAAACTATAGAACTATTATTAACTATACTGTTAAACTTATTGATTTCTATAGCTCTCTCATATAATGTGATTAGTTTACGTCCATGCAAATTCTATGCTATGGTTGGTTTCTACATCCACTTCTTTTTCTAACATCATGCTTTACAAGGCAAGTACAGTGTGCATTTGAGCATACATGACTTGATTTATGCTTTTGTAACACAGGGAAACAAACATGGCAAACATAACATAATCATTAACAGAACTACCAGGCCTGGTAACATTAAAACCAATGAAAGATTCATTGCTCCGTCATTTCTGATCCACTTGGGACCATTTCCTATGGAAACACAAGCGTATCCTTGCCCCCAAGTTATCAATTGCACAGGGCCTTCCCATTGTCCGGTGGCCATATCACGAATATGGACCATTGGCCGTGTTTTGAACATTGGCGAAGCTCCGAAGTGTTGATTCACTTGTGTCATATCAGTGTTGTCTCTGTTTAGAAAATTGAAAACAAAAGTGGCTTTCCATAGTCGTTCTTGTGGTGGATCTCCCAGACTCCCCCTTTTTTGTTTAATTAGCAATTGCTTTAGCGTTTGATGGGTACGCTCAACAATCGCCTGCCCTGTAGGGGAGTGTGGAATTCCAGTGATGTGGCGAATGCCCCATTCCTGTAAAAAGAGTTGTGTGGTTTTAGCTACAAACGCAGGGCCATTGTCTGTCTTGATGTTTTCTGGTATACCCATAGCAGCGAGAGCTGCTAGCCAGTGTCGTCGGACATCTTGACTTTTTTCTCCTGTATGTGTAGTGGCAAAGATATAATTGGAAAAGGTATCAACAGTGACATGTACATACTTTAGGCGACCAAATTCTCCAAAATGTGTAACATCTGTTTGCCAGATTTGCAGTGGTGAGGTCCCACGTGGGTTAACTCCTAATTGTGGCAACGGAGCTATAGATTGGCATTCAGGGCATGTCAGGATAATATTACGTGCTTGGTCTACGGTTAGCTGAAATTGCTTTTGTAATGCCTTCCTGTTTTGGTGAAAGAAGTTACGTGAGAGCTGTGCCTGTTGAAATAATTGCAGTGTGGCAAGGGCGACTGTCGCTTTATGAGCAGCACAGTTGCCCTCGGCTAGGGGTCCTGGCAGAGAGGTGTGTGACCGTATATGCGTGATGTAATAGGGTAATTTACAATAGGAAACATAATGCCATAATTTTTTAAGTTGTCCAAATAATGCTGGGTTGTTGACTTCCTTTAGGAAAGTGCCTTCTATACGCTGGACAATTCCTGTAGCATATAAAGAATCAGTTATGATATTGAGATTTACATCAGGAAAAAGCTGAAAGGCACGCGCAACAGCTGCAAGCTCAACAACTTGGGGTGCTCCATCGACACATTTTATATCTTGGTTCCTAACAATTTTTGAAGATCATTCAGAGTTTTTATTTGTAGTGCCAGCTTCAGTGCTTGTGGCTGGATGGTGTGAGTTGTAATTTTCCATCCCAGATATTTCCAGGGTGGTTCACGTTGGACCTTTTCCTCGGCTATCTGCAAGCCTGCTCCTTGGACAGCAAGGCAGACTCGGCAGATGACTGTCTGCAGATCTTTGTCCTTTTCGGCAGCTAAAAGTATGTCATCCATGTATTGATAAATTATAACATGAGGGTTTCCATTTCGGACAGGTTGCAAAGCATTTGCTACAGTTAGTTGGCAGATAGTCTGGCTATTTAGCATACCTTGCGGCAGCACAGTCCAGTGATATCATCGTGTAGGCTGTTGCTGATTGATAGATGGTACAGAGAATGCAAACCGGGGTGCATCCCTTGGGTGTAGAGGAATAGCAAAAAAACGGTCTTTGAGATCAATGATGGCTATTGGCCAATTTTGAGGCAGCACAGAAGGTGAAGGAAGGCCAGGCTGTAGCGCACCCATGGGCTCAATGACTGCATTTATAGCTCGAAGGTCATGTAACAATCGCCACTTGCCGCTTTTCTTTGGTATTACAAATACAGGAGTGTTCCACGGGCTGGTGGTGGGTACAATGTTACGAGCGGCCAGTTGTTCTTGGACTAAGTCATGCAAATGCAGCAGTTTATCCTTTTTCAGGGGCCACTGATCTACCCGAACAGGTTTTTCTGATTTCCATGTCAATGAAAGGGCCTGCATTCACTTGCCCAGTGCAGTCCTTCGCCGCAGCGAGGGCACGGTCGGTTTGGCATGGACCGATTTTCTCGACCGCCTCGCTTAACTATTTTACAACCTTTTTTAAGATGCCCAGGCTTTCCGCAATTATAGCAGTCTGCCTTTTGAGCAGCCCCCGCAGTGAGGTGTGTTGATAATGCATCAGCTAAGAGACTCATATGAGTTTCTGTGCACGCTTTTATCTTATCAGTGATAGAAGGATTAGCATTCTTAATTGTTCGCAACACTTTACGGCAGTCAGCATTAGGATTTTCGAACGCTAATTGTTTCATAAGAATATCAAGAGCTGCTCGGTTATCTACTTGTCTCTCTATTGCATTTTGGAGCCGATCAAGGAATTTTGTCTAGGGTTCTCCAGGCGCTTGGGTGATAGCAGAAAAGGAAGCTTCTGGAGCGGCTGTATCAGGTACCCGTCTTATCGCGCGCAGTA
>KZ506598.1:159861-180433 GCA_002844005.1 Limosa lapponica baueri
AGGCCAGGCTGGATGGGGCTTTGAGCAACCTGGTCTAGTGGGAGGTGTCCCTGCCCATGGCAGGGGGGTTGGAACTCGATGATCTTTACAGTCCCTTCCAACCCGAATCATTCTATGATTCTATGATTCTATGATTCATTCCTTCTGTGATGAGAGATACATTTCCCTTGCATTTCTCCTGACACAGAGTATTAGGTAGCCCAAGTATTTGCCCACTAAAAGAACCTCCTTCTCTCAGCCTTGACCAAATCCAGAATTTTAGAAGACTAGCCTAGTAACTTAGCGGACTTACATTAAGCAACATGAACATCATTCTTCCATGTGTTTCTCACCTGAGGAACCTGTTCCTGGACATTCCATTCCTTTACTCAACTGTAATTGACTTCTTGCTTTTAAAATAGCAACAACAAAAACAATCATATAGAAGACAGGGTGTTACGTTTAGGGAATACAAACCCTCTGTGGAGAATGATCACTATATTCTGATTAAGAAGAAATTTGTGTTTGTAGAAGCAGAATCTTAAATGTCCTCTTCCCAGTTGCTGATGTTCAGTAGCACACCACATACCACATATTCCTGTTTTCTCTGACATACTGAAGCAATGAAAGCAGAGGTAAAAATTAATTGCAATTTCATGAGATCTGTAGTCATTGAAAGGAAGGGGACCACCTGGGTAGCCCACTTGGAGCTTTTTCCACATTAAATGGCCAGGCGACTCATCTTTAGTCCCTAGGTGACAATATTTCTTGTCCATTCTTTTCCCAGAAGGAGAAGGTCCAACGCTAATCAACGTTCCACACTTATCTGGTACCTTGAAGCATCTCCTCCCAGAGTAAGAGTTAAACGCTTATTTTTCTTGTTGCATTTTATTTCTTTCAAATTTATAATTGTAATAACTTATTACTGCATTTATCCTAATTTATCATCAGAGTCTTATAATCTACATCATTGTGACTACTGGCAGATCTTGAGAGTAACAGACCAGTAGTAACAATACTTGAGGCCTTGAACACCATCACCTTGACCAGGAGTGACAGCACTAACTCACTTCACACTGGTCAGTGAAAGGTTATGTGAGATATTACACTGATTTTACCAATGATCAATGAGGATTTGATCAGATCTACTGCGAGTCTGGAATGAAGAGGTTCCTAACTGTCCTCATTAGAAGCAGGTCTGATCTAACACTGTATTTCTGCTAACTGTACTTTGATAGCTGTGCACAATAAAGTGTTGAACAAAGGTTCTTTGCTACTCATAACTTAACTTTTCCAAATAATCAGGATTAATTAGCTGTACTGACTGCTGTCTATTCAAAAGGTGGAGGTAACTTTCCAGTGGTACTCTAGCATGCCAATAAAGTCTACTTCAGAGACAAGACTATTACTTTAAAGAAAAAGAAGACAGATAAATTGCTTAGGAACAACCTGTTACCCATGATTGGCAATTGCATATGAGAAATGGCAGAGTATACTTCATTCTGTTCTCTACGCACCAGTTATATACTGGACTGTGAGTCTGGGGTGGCGCTATGCAAAGAGGCATGTGGAACCAAAAGTCTAGAAGGAGCGTAAATATGAGAATGTGATATCTAATGGTGTGAGTACTGCAACAAGTGAAAGACGATATTTCAAAAAATATTTTCAATAAAATTAAACCAACTATATCACAGTGGAAGTGTAAAAAGATGAATACAGTGTAATAGCCACATATTAAACAGGGTTGGATTTTCTTATACAAGCCATATAAGTATGTTTATTTCATAAAAAGTTTCATATTAGGATATTGTAAACAACCTGTATTATTAAAACGTGCATAGTCTCCATAGGAACTGCGTGTGTTTTGGGTGTATTATAAATGTCAGTGTGTTCTCTCACAGTCCAAACTGATTGCTATGTACAGTGACTTTTGAGGTATTATAGACCCTTACACGCAGCAATCATTGCTAGGGGGAGTTTATGTGTTTACCTGAAGTCAACAATACCAGAAATAAAAGAGGGATGTAAAAACTACTCCTTCTAAAAATGTTAACTTAGAAATGGCTAAGACAGTCAGAAAATATAGCATAAAGATGTATTTGTCCCCTGCTCCCCTTCCTTTTATTAGCAGGAAACCTGAAAACTAAATGCTAGCTTTGGTGAACTGATTGCAGGTGTTAGCATCTCAGAGTAAATGTAAGAAACAGGTAAATAATCTATTCCCTTTGTGTAATTTGTCTCCCAGTCTTATTTCTAGTGATTTTGTAAGAAGTAAGAAACATCTACACTGCTATAGCTGTCATACTTCTTTAAAAAAAAATAAATGTAAAAATACGCATAACGGGACATCCTATAACATGGACAGACAATCACACTGAACATTATAATAAGAAAGTCTTGTTAATATGTACAGCGTTTTGTATCTATCATTCTAATACATAACAATTGTGTCTCTATGTGGAGGGCTCATTTGAGAGTTGGAGATGTTACTACAGCAATACTCCCAGAGCACAGTGGGAACAGACTTTCAGCACCTGGCTCCTTATTCCCCCAGCAGTCCCTGAGGGACAATGAGAGGAGAAAGGGAAGGGAGGGTTAATCCTCTGCCATGTTGTTTCACCTGGTTTTACTTACATATATTTCAAGGAGGCATGACCTAAGCACTTCCCGCTACCTATACTGAATGGAGATTAGTGGATTCAAGGAATAAAATTATCTTTTTCCATCTCCCCTAACACCCACAAGTTAGGGGTTCCTGTCATTGCCCTTTAAGAAAGCAAATCAGTCAAGGGTAATGAATACATGGTAATCAAACTGTGACTGCCCAATTGGAAGAAAATTGGAATCAGTTAATTCAATATTTTTGCTGGTAGGAAGCATTTCACTGCAGATTGCTGATACCAACTATAGTGCTGTTTAAGCCTGTCATAGCAGAGACCTTGGCATCAGTCCAGTGCCATAGAACAATAAATGTAATGCCTGTGTCAGAAAACTAAGAAAATTATCAGAATACTAAACCAATATTATATTTCTCCTCTTAAATGTGTGAGTAATCATTATAGTAACAAATTAACCATGTTTCTCTTCTGGACAGCTATGGACACGTGAATCTTCTTTTTAAAAATTCTAACTTTGAGCCATTTTATAATTGCACTAAGACACTCCAAGGCATATGTCACTGTGCCTCTGAGATGTGTGTTATCTCACAGTAACACACACCTTGTCATGTATTATTTATCATGCTAAAGCGTCTTGTAATTTTCATTAACAGTTAGATGTCTAGCTTTAACAAATAGGAGATACTTCATTTTAACTGTTTCGCTGATAAAATATCTTTCAAACTTTGTATAAGATATGAACTTCAGAATATTGGCAACAGAGCATGCCATTTTCACTAACAAGCTACAAAATGCACTAGACAGGAAAAAAAAATAGCAAATCCTTCCTTCACCTGGAAATGAAAACAAATTTTACCTTTCTCTAGGTGAATCATGTTAACCTTTCCACTGGCTTCACATGCTGTGCTGTCCCCCAGGTCTCATTCTCCTCTTTTCCTGGGATGTGACAGATGCAACACATGATGTATGACTGCTGCCTAACTGTAAGCCAAGATTGACTTGGAGAAAAGCAGATGGATAGGGTAACTAAGGGCCTGAACCTGTCCCATATCTGAGACAAGGCTCTTGTCCTTTGCAAATTGTAAAATCCACTCCTAGGCTCCACCTCCTAGAAATTGCCAGGACTCAAGGTCAGTTATTTGTACCAGTCATTTGTAATCTTAAACTGTTAGAAGGCCTCCTGTCCTGGTTCTGGCTGAGTTTGCTGTCTCAAAGAGAAGCAAGGCGCTATTTGAGATTGGAAGGGCCTGGGGAGTGTTTGCTGGGGAGTGTTTTCCTGTAGTCAGTCCACTGGAAGGCAATAAAAGCATAGTGGCATAGGTGAGGACTGTAGCATGCCTGTGGGTCTCAGTGAAAGAAGGTGGTCTCAATCTGTATTGATTTTACTGTTCTTCCGACTTTTACATATTCAGTTATAAGCAAAAGTAAATAGTAGGAATTATATACATAGGGAAGCTTTAATCCATGTTTAAGATTTATGAAAGTTTAATATGTAAATTCCATTGCTAAAAGTTATGTAAAATATTTTGATGAATGTTAAAGTTCACTGGATCCCCTCTAATGCTATAGCAGGCTTTCACAATTTCTGACGTAAAAACAAATGAACAAACAAGCAAACAAAACCCAAAAACCCTCTCCTGCCACCACCACACAGACTTTTTTGCCTACTTACCTGCTCTATAATCTCATTTTGGGAAATGAAAATCATACTACATTTTGGTCATTACAGAGGTGAATGAAACAAAACTTAAGAAGGAAATTAGGTATTTAAATAGAGGAATACAAGAAAATGTGCCTCCAACATTATTGCAACTGAAAGCAAAAGGAAGATGATTGGAGCTTTAGGTACTAAGTGAATGGAAGATCATGGGTTTTTTTTGGTTGACTGGGTTTTTGTTTGTTTGTTTAAATGTTTTTAGACAGCCTTAATTATACTGCCGTAGGATACTCTGTGTATTCAAAGGTAATAATTACATAGTCAAAGTAAAAAAGATCTTTTAAGTTTAACATGTGTTGCTTTTGAAATAGTGTAAAATAAACCACATAAAAGGGGAACATACTTTCTGTGGTACAAAAGTTTCCACATGATGAAGTAACTTAATAACTTTAGCTGCTTAATTATGTCACCACTGTATCACAAAGCCTCCTATACAGATAAATTATAGAGCATTACTTCAGTTTTCAGTGCAGAACAGCTTCCATCTTGTATGCAATTAAACAGATTTGTTCTCAACCATGTAACCAAAACATGAAGCCATATTCCTGTTTCCAACAACAGATGTTGTTTGAAAGAGTTACAGGAACAAATGTACTCTCAGAATAACTATTGGTCTGTGATCTCTCCCTAGTAGCCATTTAACTGCTACACAGATATGGTTTATCTCCACAAAACTATGCCTTCAGAGATACAGGCAAAATCTATTTTATGGCAAGAAATAGCTCTACCATCTAAATATTATAAAAGGGCTAGAAAATAAACTGTTTTAAGTAATCTATATTTGAAAACTCTCTCACTGATACTCTTACCATGGTGGCAGAAAAAACAGCCATTATATTTTGCAATAACAGTATTTAGAACTTAAGGTTAATTGTTAATTCATGAAACTGTATCTATTGATATTCTTTACTCACGCAAATGAGATTAAAGAAATATAAAATTGCTATTAAAGTAAAAAAAAATCTTTTTTTTTTTTTTTCAGGAATAACATAATGATATGTTTGATATATGTAAATCCTCCATCATCTTTTTCCAGCTCTCAGAAAGCTACAGTAAAAGACTAAATATTAGTGACATATGTTAACATTCACACTCTTAAATGTCATCTCTCTTGAAGATTAAAATTCACATAATTCACATAATTTTGATTTTAAATGACTCAGCTATATTATATTAAATATATAGATTGGGTTGGTTTTTTTCTTCCCCAGTGAAGCATACTTGAATTTAACATTGCTGAAGGTTGTCTCTAAGCCCAGAAGGCTGATATTTTCTGATTAAACATGTGGCGATGTAGGCACCAATATGCAAGCTTTACCCTACAGCTTACACAGCTTGGTGATGTCATTGGAATCTTCCTTTTGACAAAAACTACTCAAAGATTGTATATTTTTCTGAAGAATTGTTTCACTGAAGACAGTGGGAAATCTGCTGTTGGTTTCAAGCAGATTTGTGTGTGTGGAGCAGTATAGGAAACTTACTATCTATGTAGTTTTGCGTGTGTACCACAACATTTTAGAAAGCCAGATTTCATTTCCAGCACTCTCTCACTGTCTTCTTCCTGCATCAGCCACAGCTCAGTATGGAAAATGTGTGGCAACTATGGAGTCAGGTAAAAGGGGAGAATGAGCTCATTAAGCTTCTGAACTAAAAGTCCTTAAGGAAAAACAAAAAGAAATTCAAGTTTGGTGGATTTCACATATCACATTTTATTTCAATTCGTTTATGAAGAATACTTAAGTTTCAATTTTCCACAAAAAATAAGAACACTCTGGGGGAAGAGAGAACAAATGCCCAAACTGCTGAGGAAAAGATAAGATGACATGAATTTCTATGGTTTGGATCAAGAATTTCCCTGAAATATATATGAACTCAATGCATGAGCTATTTTTTTAAGGACCCATTTAAGGATCAAACTTATCTAATGAAAGATCTGAAATATATTTGTATAAATTCTGTGTGTGAGACAGGATTCTTCCTGAAATCTTGCTTGCCACAGAGACCATCTCCAGTGATACATGTAAACAAACCAGACAAAAAAAACCCCAACCCTCTCCTTCAATTAATCTTCCTGGTTTTCAAATAAGATTATATATGCAGCAAGTGTCTGAATAATTTTTAATGTCTGTGTACAGTATCTGAGGGAAGAGAGAAAACCTGCATTACTTGCACAGACAGATAGATTTATGAAGACTTTGAGGAATTTCATGATGGCCTCAGTAAATATACAATTTCTCAGTCTTAATATAGTACAAGTGTTTTATATTCCTGCACCTCACTAGATCCTGGAATAGGGCTAATGTTAACTATTATCATACAAATAAGGCAGCTATACAATTTAAAGAGGCTGTGTAAGCCACATTTTTACATTGCTTTAAGGACAAATGTAATAAAAATATAAAATTTGTTGAAAGTAAAAAATTGTATTCATATATTGACCTCTGATTTCTTGAGCTAGAAACGCTATGAAAACAGAATTTTCTGATCTTGATGAAAACTTCACAACTGAGAGAAGTATTCAAAGATGGTTAAGAATAAAAATAATATGGATGTACTTGAGCTGCAATTTTATATGGAGCTAAGTCAGGACGTTAGTTATTAATGGAGAAACAACACTGCATTGTATAAATGAACCAACAGACACTGTTTTTTTAATCCTGATTTACAGTCATCCAAAAGGCTGTACACTATGTACAAGGTTCAACCAATGATCTTTTCTTCCATTACATACGTTTCAGCCCCAAAATGTCCTACAAACTATTATATTATCGGATGGAGATTTGCAGGAGATGATGTGTTTCTGTAAAGCTTTCTACACTGTTTTCAAATATCATTCACTTCATCCAGCAGACAGATTATTGCATTTCCCTACAGATGGAAAACAAAATTCCAATTTGAGAGAAAGTATGCAGACTGAAACTATTCATTATTGTCAAATGTGAAGAGTCGGGTCTCCTCTTAGGCTTGCACCTGAGGAGTGGATGACTTTTCTGACCTTTTTACATTTTGATGTAATGAAAGTTTGAGTTCATAACAGTGTGACTGGAGCCACCTGACAATTGTAATGCACTCACTGAGTGAAAGGTAGTTAAGAAATAAATCTGGAGGAAAAGAATTTGGTTGGCCTTTTGTTCAGTTTGAAATCACCATAGCTCCTGTCAAGGGTTTATCTATAAAGACGAGGGCATTCAGTTATATACTTTCTCAAAATTAAAGTTTTTCCTCAGGGATAGTTTTCCCGGTACTGTAGTTTGAGGTCTTGATAGCAAAATCTTTTGAAGAACCCTGTGGCATATTTCGAGGAGATAATGAGGAAGAATATTTTCCTTTTTAAGCTTGAGACCTATGGCAGAAAAATGGTCAAATTTATTTCAGCTCTTATATCTTTTATTGATTTATAGATAATATAAATAAAAAGAAAGCTCTTTTATGCTATCCTTTACATACCTCTCTTCCACATGTTTTCAGCCAAACAATCAGATCTTAATCCTTTAAAGAAATATGCCCTCTGGTCATGGTATTTCAGAGATCAACTTTTGTGTTACAGACTCCTTTTGAACACAGCCCTAGAGAGCAACAGGTAAGGAAGTTGCTGAGACCTGACAAACCTACTGATTTGATTTTGTGAAATCAGGTTATCTTGCCTACTGGCAGTATACTTTGTAACATTCATTCTGTACCACACTCAGGTTCACATGATACCAGCTTAAAAATGTATTTGAAGCAAGTATTTCAAGAAATTTCCAGCAAGGTGCTGCAGACGGAAACATTTGACACATTTATGATTTAGCAGTGATTCAAAATTTATTAATGATTTGAAAATCAACCAGCTTTCTTGGCCCCCTCTTCTCTCCATGGCCCTATCCCGTGGGAATCTACTGAACAGATCTGTGAAGAGGCTAAAAACCGATCTTCTGAAGTCCAATGTTGTGATCTTGTTTTTTGCCCTGTTCCCTCCTCTCAGGATCCTGAGCTCCACCATCTTATCATCACTGCAGCCAAGGCTGCCTTCAACCTTTGCATCTCCAGTGGGCCCTTCCTTGTTTGTGAACATGAGAACCAGCAGACCTCTTTTCCTTGCAGTCTGTCACTTGGATCAGGAAGTTGTCATCAATGCTCTCCAGTAACCTCCTGCATTGTTTATGTCATGTTGTGTTGTCCCTCCAGCAGATGTTATGGTGGTTGAAGTTCCCCATGAGGACCATGACCTGAAAATGTGAAGCTGCTTCTAGCTGTCTGTAGAAGGCCTCAACTTGTTCTTCCTGATCAGGTGGTCTATAGCAGACATGCAATACAATGTCACCCATACCTGTTCTCTCTTTAGTTCTTTACCCATAAGCTCTCAGTTGGTCCACCATCTGTCCCTAGGCAGAGCACTGTGGATTCTAGCCATGCTTTCATGCAAATGGAAACTCCACCTCCCTGTCTTCCCAGCCTGGTTCTTCCTAAAGAGACTTCCAAGGAAAGAACTCATCTAAAAATTTGTGCAATGGTTTCATGTGATGGGGTATTTTGGCAAACAATTTTTAGTTGAATGATTAAGCTAATACAAAGATATTCTTACAGTATTTATGAAAACACTAAAAATGAAAACCAAGGATACCAATTTTAGATGTGCTTACCATTTGCTTTAGAAAGATCTGTGAGTAGTTGAAAGTTTAGAATTATAAGATCTATTTCTGTACTCGTAATCTCAAAGCTCTTTTTTCCGTGCAACTAATTTCCATGTTGCTTTTTTCTGACAAATGGTAAATACCAGACTATATGTTTCTCCTTTGTAGGAAAAATGGTACATATTTTTCATGTAGACATGAGTCATAATTCTCCACAGTTGTGACAGTACCAAATTCAGAATGCATTTTAATATAGAAAAGAAATTATTTGGAAAATTAGGACCAATTTCACTGCACAAGAAGCAAAATTTTACTCCCTTATAAAATTTAGAACAGTTTATCCAGTTTTGAGAAGGTTTCCTGATCCTCTTTTGAATAAAGACAAGGAATTATATTATTTCCTTTCAATGATATGAATGAATGAATATGTTGCAAGGCAGAGAAAAATCTGAAGTATTTCTCCAGTTTCAAAGGTCTCTAATTAAAATATTGATCAAGCCATCTATGAAGCTATTGTGAGTATTTTTACTGTAATTATGAAAATTACATAACTCATCTCAAAATTATGACAAACTGTGGCCCAATTAAGTGTGCAATTAATCAAATTTTTACTGTTTATTTGCAGTCAATAAAAGCCTTTACTGTGTCAGAAAATGTGTATTGACATAACTAAAAGCAATGCTGCCACACAAGTGCAAACTCTCATAAAAGGATTTTGAAGCAAGCTCAGTAGTCCTTAATCAGGTTAAAACTATATTGCTAAATTTATTTAGAAGGAGATTTGTTTCAGGCATTTACATTAATACAGCAACATAATTTTGCATGATCATTATATGATCAATTTTAACATTGACAGTGTATTTTACCAAAAGCAGAAAATGAAAGTTTAATAGAGAATAAGTTTATACTAGAGAACTGGAAGGCTAGATGGTCAAATTTATGGATAGATTATATGACTGTATAGTCTAGATTTTTTAATAGTGGGAAATGGGATTGTCATTGATGAATGTTAGAAACACACATAACTCTGTAAGCTAACTTGGATTTCATTATTCGAAGTCAAATTTGGACATTCTTTGTGGCCATTGAGGGTTGGGGTGATTTTGTGTTTTGGTTTGGTTTTGTTTTTTTTTTCTGTGCAGTACAGAACAATTAATTTCGTGAATTTATGAGGTCTTCTTGTCCTACAGAGCATATACAAGAATTTGCATGGGTAGCAAAATAAAAAAATCCATTAAGAAACAACGGTCCTTAATAGACCAAACCTCTCCAAATAATACCGTGTCTACCACTTCAGCTAGGAGGTGTGCTGTCAGAACATAATTGAGCCGTCTTCATCTCAGCTATCTCAGAGGCAACAGTTCTAAGAACAGGGAAATGAACATATAGAAAGCTAATCATGGGAAGCTCCTGCCATTCTAGGAGTATTAGTATCACAAGATTACTGATAGGAGTACTAAAAGAATCAAATTAAACTCCAAGTTACACAGTTCATGATTTCTTTGTGACAATACTTAAGAGGCCTGTGTGCGAAGTTCTGCATTAGTGAATTTAAACACCTAAATTTATTATGATATTTTCGCTCACTTTAAGTATTAGAATGTGGAAAAATAAGGTAAAATCTGTTTTAGGTGTACAAAGTCATTAATTTGATTCCATTTTCAAGTATAAAAACTAAAATGAAAGTAAATACCTAAACTCAAAACATTCCCTACCTGAATGCAGTTCTACATCAAAAAAATCCACAGCTTCAGGTGGATAAAAGAAACAAACCAAAAAGGAAGAGGAGGTGATGACATTTTTTCAGAAATCTGAAGTGTGAGGGTGGTGAGACACTGGAACAGGTTGCCCAGAGAAGTTGTGGATGCCCCATCAGAAAATTCTCTATAGTTTTCTATAGACTATTATTATTTTAATAGTGTAGAACATGCTGCTCAAAATTATGTTCATTATTACCTGGAAAATATGGATGATACTTCAGACAGTTGTTAAAATGACATGCTCTATTCCAAATCCTCTAATTCTCATTTTCCTTAATTTTTCATGAAGACCCTTAAAATGTCGTAGAATTATAAAGTTACATTTACATTTCATCAGAATTATTGATATCCAAAGAAAAAGAGATCCACTCTTTTACTACAAATTTTATTTTACTCTGGCTAATTATATTTCACAAATTACGTAACTAACAAAATACAAGAAATGATCCATTTTAGAAAAATGGCATAGTTAAATCGGTTCATTACACAATAACTCTTATTCATTATATATGGTCACACAAACACTAAAACAAAAGGAAAAAATGAGATATAGCCATGAAAATCTTTAATATATTTATATACACGTATACAATAAAAGCTGGTCTCACAAAAGCCTATTACAGATTATATAAATAATAAATAGAAAATACTGAAGTAAAAAAGCTGAGCAGTGCATTTTCATTTCTACTGGATCAAACACAAAAAGATCATCTGCAGAAAAACAGATGAAAGTTTTAGGTGTTAACTGTTATGTAACAAGTGTTATTGTGAAGATACAATCAGAAAACTAGAGATGAATTGGTCTGTGCAGTGTTCCAAGTTTAAATATAAATTTAATCAGGGCTTATGTTATAGGTAGATGTAAGAACCCGACAGAAAGACAAGATGCCTCGAAGCTTGCTTGCTGCAAGACTTCTGTTGCCAGTGTACTGATAGCAAAAAATGGATGTCCTTGGTTCTCAAAACAACTATACCCTCTACCCCAAAAACTTGCCTGCCTTGCAAGGCCCAGCACTGCTTGTGCAGCAGAGGCAAGGGGGGCTCATGCAGCAACGGTGTTGGACAATGAGTGGATGAGCACAGATAACTGTCACGTCAATTGGTCAAACTACAAGTCAACAGGAACTATAAATTATTCTTGCACCCCACTGCAGTTGGGGACTCCTCACCGTCATTGACCCCCACCATTGCAAAGGCCTGAGAATCGCAGATCAATGGAATGCCATTGACTCCAGAGGACCGTCGAGCCATCGTGTGGACTGACCATGATGGTGATATACTATTTCTTGCACCTCTCTGAAATTCTGCTTCTCTTTTCCTCCTTATCTATACCTCTGCTTTTTCTCTATCGCCATTTAGCATCATTTTTAGGTAACAATAGTAAAACTATAGTAAACAGCATCTGACCTCATTTGTGTCTTAATCGTGCCCCCGGAATCATTTCAAACCCCCCCCGGACCAAAAATCGGACCGGGACCTAACAGAAGAAAAATGCTTAAATTGTGGATCCCATCAGGCAGCAATAATTGAATGTAGATGTGTGTGTGTGGAGGGCGTGAATGTCCGAAAACCAAGTTTTGAACTCCTAGACAGAAGCCTGCTACTTGCTGTCTGTATCCAGGTCACAAGACAGAATTACTGATTTGGAGTCTCATCATGTGTTTTCCTTCTGCACTTTTCCTGGGAAAAGTTGTGCCTTTAGGACCTGGAAAAAAGACCCAGTGCCCAAGTGAAGGGTTCCCCAAAAGCAGAGTTGGGCTCAGAGAGATGAAAACGAAGCTCCTGCATGGACAAAAGGTCCTGGAAGTGGGGAAATGCATGGAGATGGATTGCATGGAAATGCAAGGGAGATGCATGGAGATGGATTGCATGGAAATGCAAGGGAGATGCATGGAGAAAAATGCTGAGGGGTGCAGGGTCCATGGCTGCTGATGCCTGAGATAGGTAATGGCAAGCCGTGGTACAGCAGGAGCAAACACAACTTTCTGCCTGGCCGTCCTGGAGCAGCAGCCACCTCCTTCATGGGAAGCTGAACAAGGACTGTTGGACCAAGTGTGTGAGATGATCAGGTAGGGCAAATCCTTGGTTCTAAAACAGACCTCAGTGTGCACATCAGCTGATGGTTGTCATCTACTCTGTCTTGTCCGTGACAGCTTCTCATTTTTCAGATTCTGTTCACTGAGAGAGTAACCTGATTTCACAAGATTTTGATATGTTAAACTGGTGATCCTGTGATCAATAAATATACAAGCACCAGATGTAATTTTGACCTCATTGTTCAAAATGCACTAAGAGCAATCACATAATTTCATTTCTATGATAATCTTTAGAATGATAGTTATAGGTAGTGTAAGTATCTCTCTTGGATATTTTGGCCTCATATAATTGTCCTAAAATTATTAACTTTTATAGGCTTTGGAGCAACTTCAGTGTAAAATCTGATTTTCTGTTTGTAGTCCTGTGTTAAGATCATAGTTCCTCTAAGCTCATAATTTTTTTAGAAGCACTTCTGATGATTTCAAAAATTGATAAAATCTTTCTGTGGAAGTAGGATCTGAAGTCCCAAGTCATCTTGTGTGATTTCTCGTGAAAAGCACAGTCTTTTACTACATGTGGGATTTTAAACGAAAAAATCATCTTTGTCTTATTTTCTTCATGCTTGCACATCCTAGAAGTGATTTGCTTCTTTTGACTGACCACTGGTTTTGTGCTAGTGTTGACCATGGTATTCATGAACAACAACAATCATCAGTCATTCAAGCAAGTCTGAAATGTAGGCCCCAAACTGAAGACAGGAATAAGGGAATAGGAAAGTATTTGTTAAAACAACCCTTGAAGAGGGCAAGCACTGTTTTTGCCAGGTGGGTTTGGCAAATCCCATGCCAGAACATGGAATGCTAAGAGTGCTCACCTATTTAATTTCTCTTTATCACTAGAGACCTCAAACTGCTTTGTCATTTTAATTTTCACACTTTTTAATTGCTTTCATTCTGAAACTTGTCCTTTCCACCTTCTCCAGTCCCTTGGTGTGTACTGTTGGTCTGTGTCAAACCCGTCTTGGAACCTGAGAGATAATGAAAAGGAAAATCACAGAAGAGGAACATGGGCAACAACTTCTGGGAGAGATTTTTTTAAAATAGGCTGTAAAGACTTTCAGGATGTCATCAGAATCAAAAGTAGAATAGGAAATGTACTAATCCTAAGAATATGGCTAGTTAGTAGAACAAATGAATTTTTCTTAATACATAAAGCCAGCTCAGGGTGAGACCAAAGAAAAAGAGCCAGGCTATTGAGCTAAATCTGCATGAGCAGGCAAAGAAACACTAGAATATTATCAGACAGATACTTGGAGTGATAGAAGCCAGCATTACTTCAAAAGGCTGAAAATGACAACGTGCCCATCTTTTTATTACCCTTCTTTTTTCATTCTTCATTTAATAAATTGTTGCTTTTCATTATTTTCCATTATTTTCTCCTTCATTTGCTTATAGTGTTTCCAACCTTCTCTATTGTCTCGACTCTATCATAAAGGGATAAAAGAAAGCACAGTTACTAATGACTTAACCATGTTGACATGTAATCCATATGTTTTTACCTATCATTGCTGTTTTTACCTATCAACAACTTCTTAATTCCATACTTTGTAATCTTTGAGAGACCAAGTAAGCTGTATATTGAAAACTCCCACTGTTGCAGTTGATGGGAACTGCAGTTTGTCTCAAATACAGTTTATCTCAAACTTCTACAGAGTGCCTCAGACTGTTGAACTGATATTTAATGTTCAGGTCCGGATACACTGATATAAATTTTTATGGCTTTAGTCAAGTCAATGTGCTAGCACTATCCTGCATATGGGTGACCTGAGGTATACGGACTGACTTTTTTGCGCTAAGATTTGCTTTGAAGAGATTATCAAGTCTGCTGGAGGTAGGAATTATGAGAGAACATGCATTGCTGTCCTCCACAGAATTTCTATAATGTATGAATCATAAAGTAAGGTATGGAAGGAAATGAAATTTATATTTTACGATTTGAGAACACCAAGAATATAGATTCAATTCATAGATTATATGAAGCTAAATAAATAAATAATAATAAAAAAAAGAACCAAAGCAAAATCAGTTGCTCTAGAACAGGCTTTCTAAGCATCCTATGTGGATGTTATCTACTCAGCAAAATGGACAGTTACTTGGCAGCTTTGCATCTGTGTTCCTAACTACTTACGCACAGGCTGTTTGCTCTGCTTTTTAGAAAAACACTTCCTGTGGAGTATCAGTGAAAAGCATATGTTCAATAAAAGATGTTTTTACAAGAAATCTGTACTTTTTCACTTAGAAGTTGTTACTAAGGAAATAAAAAAAGAAAGCTTTGTATTGCATTTTAAAAACACCTTAAAGTTACCCCGTGAGCAAATAGAAACACGCAATGCTTTTTTGAGGAAAGCCTGCAATGACAGTTATGTGCCTTATAAATAAGTATGTTTATCTGAATTTACTGTAACCTGTCAAGACACAAATATCAAAGTGTAATGTCATGTTTGTTAGTCCAACTTACTAAGGTGGGAATGGTGACTTTAAGTACAGCCTTGGGCCACCACTGGTTCATATTCAGCACTACGTAAGTAGGTGGGTTTGAGCCTCACAAGCATTCTCTGAGATGCATTTCCCTTTCTGGATTCCTGAGGCATGAAGGCAAGCAGAGGTTGATATTTCTCTTTCTGTCCATGTGGATGGAAGCATAGATCAAGCTGTTATTACACTAGAAAATACATGAAACAGATAACAATAACCCTAATGCATTTTAACTGAGTACCAACACTAGATATGAATCAAACTCAGGGACTGTAGTGATAGGATGAGGGGTAATGGTTATAAACTGAAAGAGGGGAGATTTAGATTAGGTATTAGGAAGAAATTCTTTACTGTCAGGGTGGCAAGACACTGGAACAGGTTGCCCAGAGAAGCTGTGGATGCCCCATGGTTGGAAGTGTTCAAGGTCAGGCTGGATGGGGCTTTGAGCAACCTGGTCTAGTGGGAGGTGTCCCTGCCCGTGGCAGGGGGGTTGGAACTTGATGATCTCAAGGTCCCTTCCAACCCAAACCATTCTATGATTCCATGATAATTTTTCAGCTCATGCATTTCCAAAAGCAGTGGAGGAAAAAGAGTCTTTATGGGTCTTATTTTCAATATTAAAACCTGCATTTACACATCTGAATGAAGGTGTAAACCCTTCTGTTATGACACTGTTGCAATTGATAGCGATCTAGAACTCTCCTTTTCTTCTTCTCTTTTTTAATGCTGACACACTAACTAATCCGTAACTTATCTAGTTACAACATGACTAGTTGGTCCTGCTATGATTTTTGAGTTTAAAAAAATGATTGAACATTAGAAGCAGCAGGATGCAAGCTTATTAAAAGGCTTACTGAAATTGTTTCTGGGACCATCTGGCATTAAAATGACTATCAGTTACCTTCGTGACCTCCTTTTCCAATCCTTGTTCACTTTTTACCATCTCTAATGCTGTTGGCCTCTTATTTAGTTGCACAATATCAAGGTACGTCATTGAAAAATAAATCCATATCTTATGAACAATTGTAAGCCTGTGGCCAGGCTAAATTTATCTTTGAAAATGTTAGGAAAATAAGGACTGCGTTTAGCTTTAAAGACAAAGGTGGGGTTTCCATTAATTTTCTAACAAGCTTTTGCCCCAGCTGTCTATACCATCTTTCTGAACAAAGTGATGAAATCTTTTTTGCACTTTCCTCGCCAACAATAACATCTCTGAAGGTGCAGAGTTTTTGGAAAATGAAACAAAAAGGGGGAAAAAAAAAGCATTCTCCTAGCATAAGACGTTCAAAGAAATAGTGTAGTTTACATCACTTCATATTTCCAGTTCTTTCTTTTGCAGGTAATAAAACTTCAAAAAGCACTTTTGAAAGAGGGCAAATACACTTTAAAAAATCTATACTTCCTTCAAATGAGAGAGTGTTAGGCTAAGATATTTCCCAAGAATAAAGCTTATGTTTTTAAACCTGAATTATTTCAATTTGCAACTGCAAAAATTGCAAGACTCTACTCTGTGGTGGCGTGCTCTCCCCCTTCTCCCCTCCCTGGCTCCTGCTCAAGACATAATTGTCAGTGGAAGTTGTGATGGGTTGCACCTGGACTTTGGGGGATGGATGGCAACATAGCCAAACACTGTCTGGAATAGGGACCTAGACATCTTGTTGCTATGCAACTATACCTATAGGTAAATTATATTACTCTGTAAATAGTGGACAGCCCAAGAGCCCTTTGAGCTCTCCTGCACAGCAGCAGGCTGCATGACAGGATCTCCCCTTGAGTAGGGATGCCCGCTCAAGATTACTCCTTGAGATTTAGAGATTCCTTGACAGATCCTTGGTAAGAGACTAATAGGATGCAAAACTATGAAACCTTAGCTAAGTGATATAAAGAATTGATTGTGCATATGTAATGCTTTAGACATAAACCGTTGACCAAGTCTGGGACTAGGACTGGATCCAGCCGCATCTAGAGTCCTCTTCGAGAAGGAGTTTAGAAAGCAAGGACGTCTTTTCTGAACCTCATGATGAAACGGGAGGGTCTCCCTGACAGTTTTGTCTGACCCTGTCCTCCATGCAGTAAATAACTAAGTGAACCTTGCCATCAAATCTCATAAAACATTATTGCATTCACTATCAGACTTTGTTAAATCCCTGGTTTATATCAATAAATGTATTCACTGCTTCTCTCTTACAAGTGAAGTTAATCACTCCATCTGTGACATACTCCAATGGGAGCAAATTTTCCTACCTATCATGCATGCTTCTGCAGTCATAAAGGCATTTGATTTTGTTTATTGTTGACCTTCTTTGGCTGGGGGGGGGAAGGGGAAGGGAGAGGTAATATATTCTACAATAAATATGCTCTGGAAAACTCACTTTGCAGCAGTACAGTTGGAATAATGGCATCATAGTCTAGGACTAGGAGTCATAAATGGGACAGGGTCAAATGTGAATTCTAAAATCAAAACATTATACATGGTCAAGAAGCAGTGGAGAAGCCAAGTCTGAAGGTCATGTTCTAGGGCCAGAAGCCAAGGATCAAAGTCAGATTAAAATAAGTTTATTGCAGATCTGGGAATGAGAATTGAACTGAATGAAGAACTACAAGATCGGAAAATCAAACAGATTTTGCATACAAAACCTCTAAAATCTTGCTGTGATTGCAAAGATAATGAATAACTCAGAACAAAAGATGGATATGTCTCAGTTTTATCAGATAGGATATTTATCTGACAATGCAATTTCCTATAATCATAAAGGATTCTCATGCACTTTTGAGAGTGGACACTGTGATAGACAGGAACTTGAAAATTACCTAACTTCAGCCATAGATTACAAATTCTCTGGTTTAAGCCTGCATTGGTACATAACTGATCATTAATGGATTAATTGGAATGTGTTTGTGTTGCTTCTAGGAGTAAGAGTGACAGGTTTGTTAGAGAGCAGTTACTGAAATTGAACAAGTTAGCGCTTCTTCACTCACAACAGTGAACACAGTGAAAGCATTCCTTTCTGCTTTGTTGTATCGATTTCTTCTAAAGGTGCTGACAAGGGTGTTGTTTTACTGAGAATGGACATCACAAAGGAGGCAAGCTAAGAAAAATTACAAGAAGTTAAAAGAATAACTCGTTACAGCTGCTATTCTGTTCAAAGTAACAAAAAGAAGCCTTTAAAGAACTGAGCACTTCAGAATTGTATGATTTAAAAAGAATGCATGAATAAATAATTGTCACTCAGTCTTCTTTTGTTAATCACGTTTCTCTTAAATACTAAAAGTACATTCTGTTCTGTCTACATGGAATGAGCCTTATTCTCACTCTTTTTCTTTCTTAGTTCTCACACAACATAAAGAATATACTGGAGAAGATGTAGATTACAGAGAATTTTCCATCATGATTCATGGAGTAGCTTATAGCCTATCATTTTATCTGGTTTGCATCTTGTATGCTTACCAACAGCAGCGTGCAATGAGAGTCAAATAAATTTGCCCTATTCAACAACATCCACTCACATCAGAGAAACAGCCTTTTTGAACTCAATATAAAAATAGTCTGGAAAATGAAACAAACTTTATAGTTACCTGGCAATAACGAGAAATTGAACCAAAATATTAACTGCTGATAGATCTTAAATCAATAAGGAAAATTAATTTCTTCAACAAGTTATGAACACTTCAAAATGGGGTTATAAATCTTGAAATAATCTTAAATACTGATTCTCATTAGAAAAACACATTACTCTCTATATACATACATATATATATACATTCTATCTATTTAATATAATTTCTGTATGACTTTATCAGCTTTCAGCTACTGCTCCCTAACAAACTTGGCAGTCTTTCTCTCACTGACTCTGAAGATTCAGCAGGAAAAGAACCAGGTTTCCAAGCTGGAGGACTATCTCACAAGTTCTGTATCCAGTTTTCATATTTATTCTATATGTTCACTCCATGGCTTATAAAAAGTGCTCTTTGGGGGAACTGCTCATGAAAGGGTGACAAAATCTAGGTCCCTGAAGAAATAACTATTATTCTTCTGTATTCTAATTAAAACTTCTTTGTTACATCATTCTGTAAACAGTGCAATGGAGAAAAGGGAGGGGAAATTACATGGTATAATGAATCTATTAATTGTATGGCTTTCTTTTTTACTGGTTTAACTTTTCTGGCAGAATCCCAGAGTGTCTCATAAATTAAGAATCCAAAGATGGATAATGTCTAGTTTTGTGAGTTCCATAATCTTGGATTAATCTCTAGAAACCTTTTACTTTTATCTCTGAAAACCAGGGGCTGCCTTTGCTGAACATATAGATCTCTGAAACAGGGTGGGTGTGAAAGGACTGCTGAGGACTCTGCTAACCGTCATGCAGCATAATTTCTACAATATCTTTTTAATGTGTTAAATTTGGTAATCTGCATTTAGTTAATGTAGAGGAATTCTTTCCTACACATACATACTCTCCCCATTTAAATTGTCCTCAAATCAATGTGTCTCTTTGAAGTCAGTTTGCTTGTAAGCATTATTCATTTAGGGGCGGGAGATGGAGGTGGATCAATAGAGCTTTCTCATCAGTCTCCATCTTTTCAGAAAGGCACACTGGATTACTGTTCAAAAATGAGAAAAGAAAGGATGGATGCATTATTCCTTTAGAACTTTACCTTGTTGGTTTTTTCCTCAGTGCGACAGTAAATGATTGTAACACATCATGCAAAAGTAAATTTTCAATTTTGAACTTCACAAGGTCTTTAGCTGTGTACAAAGCCAGAAAAAAACACCCACCATTATTTTTGTTCTTACAAGGATGCCTGTAATTTTCTATGCCATCAATTCCCAGTTTACTTTTAAAATTATAAAGATTTCATTGGGACACCTATACAGAATTGGTAAAAGGGAACCATTTGCATTTTTTTTTCTCCGTTCTTAAAAAAACCCACTCATCCTAAAACTTAAGGCACATGATTTATTTCCTGATTTCAGTGTCATAGAACTGAGAAATTCATGAACAAGCATGAGTATAGGCAGAAATAACAGAGATAAATTTGAAGATGTTCTTACATTCACAAATTATCCAGTTGATAATTATGGATTCACTCTCAAATTTATCACAGTATTACAAGAACCTCCTGTCTTAAAGTTACTCATAGTAAGAACACTTCTCCTTCATCAGCAGCAATATAACATATGAATTATCCTTATTTATATGTCCATAATGACTGAGAAGGACTTAAGAATTATCTTACAAACCTCATTAAAAATTTTACTTCTATGATGCTGGAAAAGAAAGTTATCAAGCTTTGTCATCTTTCTTTTTGACTT